>JANAVB010028200.1:2961732-3091732 GCA_029216955.1 Iris pallida | reverse complement strand
TGGCCCATGCAGGTCGAGTTAAACGTTTGGTTACGTTACTGTACCGAACGGGCCTGCGAAGTGACTAAACCCTTAAGAATCTTAATCTACAACTGCCTTGATAATCCTTTTAGAAACATCTCTACCGCCCTTGAACTTTGTATTTACTCTCGATTACTATTTCTTTGCTTTCTCGTATCATTGTTTCTCGTCCCTTCTTATTCCGGGGTGACAAATAATCGTGCTATATAGGATTTATCAAAAATTCTTAAGTTATAGTGTAAGTTAGTTTGGTTATTGTATTGTGATTGCTTGATAGATAAAGGAGATTAGAGATGCCATATGCCATAGGGCATCACGTGTTTGACGAGGTAGTTTGACCAAAGGTGGGTAGACGTTCTAGAAATAGCTAAATGATCATACTAGGTTACGCCCTTTATGGTAGTCGCTTGATCAAAAATAGAGTGGCAATTTTAGTGTAGAGACTGACCCTCTGCAAGAAAAACCTAAATATAGTCTAACCCAACCCATTTACTATTATGTCCTACCAGTTGTAAAGTTAGGATTAGACAGATTAGTAGGTATCACTTAGATTGATTAGGTGAAATGAGACTTATATAATTATGAAAATAATATGGTTGGGAGGACAAGCTTTCAACATGATCATTGCAAGACCGTCAGTACCAAGAAAAGCAACTAGAGATAACCATCTATAACTTTATGATAGAGATATTACAAAACCAAATGGTTTAGGATAGATTATCACTTGAGTTATTAGGAGACACCGTAGTGACCTAGTGTACCCCTAGAACTATTCCTAGTTACTTTAGCGCGGTTCTTTGTTAGTGAGTCTTATTTTAATTTCGAGGACAAAATTCTTTTAAGGTGGGTGGATTGTGAGGACCCTAATTTTTATAATTATTTTTTTATTTAATTTATATTATTTTTATTTATTATATTATATTTTATTCTTAATTATGACTATAGATATACTTTTTCGTAGCTTTGATTTTTGGAGCATAAGATACGCCAATCTTTCGAATGTTCTTCATGAGTTTTGAAGTAGACAAGCCCACCTTCAACTTGATATATTATGTCCCATCCAAACTTGTCCCCTAGCATTCTTATGACTTCGCGCTACTTCGGGTCACATTAGGCCATTTGACCGTTTACCGTAATTCTAGATCGATCTTCGAACTTGAGCTAAGAACCCGACATCAATCAAAACTAGTTGACCCAATATATAATTTTGACCCATTTTGAGCCTACGACACATATGCCAAGGGTGTGCCACTCAAATGAGTCCCCATGTGCTATTTATTTGCGAATGGCATAAGGTTCTCACGGGTTGACTTTTTGAGTTTGATTTGACTAAAAAATATATTTGGACCCTAACCTAGCCAACCCCACTTAGTAGAGCCATGATTAGGTCGTCATGGCTTAGTAGAATTAATTTAAATTTATTTTAGGATTTATACAACCAAGTAGATTTAATATAATTTTGCATATATTTGATTATATTTATAATATCCTAATACTAACTATATATATTGCCTTAGTCATGGTTAGGTTTGAGATGTATATCAACTAGAAATTTTGGCACAGATAGTGTATTCGTGTGCCTTGACTACTGTACTAGCTATGGTAGTGAATGCCGAGCCATAACTATATCCTTACCAGGAAAACCAGGCCAAGTTACGACTTGACCCCTATAAGGAATTTATTTAGTTATTTATTAAAATTATTGACTTTTAGGAGACCCGGTTGGGCAAATTTAGCCCGGACTGGACCCGAACCGAACCCAAGCCCATGTAGGCTTGTAGCGCGTTCAGATACGCCTATGTAGATATATTTTATGCATATGTATTTATTTTGTAATTTATTTAAATGGTCTAATGATTATTTTTAATAGTTGTTATATGTTATGTGTTATTAAATGAATATATGCATTAAACATACCAGTATATAATATAATCTTCCAGACTGTTAGTATTTTATATCATTCTATTTATTTATTTTTATAGGGATATTTATGTGAGGTCATATAGAGAGAATTTTATTTATAAAAGTTTTATCTATAATCTTTTTTTTAAAACAAATATCATATAGGTGCTAAATATATATATACACAAATAAATAGATTATGTACATATATTTAGAAATATATATTTTTCTGTTTTCTAAAAAAGAAGTTTTTGGGTATTATTTACATATAATTCGAATTAATTATAAATATTCCGTCATTAGTATTTAAACAAACAAATATTTAGAAATAGATGCTTATATATATATATATATTTTATATATATATATATATATATATATATATATATATATATATATAAGCGTCTATTTTTTATATATAAAATATATATATATATATATATATATATATATATATATATATATATATATATATATATATATATATATATATATATATAAGCATCTATATTTTTATATATATATATATATTTTATATATAAAAAAATAGATGCTTATATATATATATATATATATATATATATATATATATATAATATATATATATATATATATATATATAAATATATATATATATATATTTTAATATATATAATATATATATATCTATATATATATATATATATATATATATATATATATATATATATATATATATATATATATATATATATATATATATATATATATATATACAGAAAATCTATTTATTTGTGCATATATATATTTAGCACCAATATGATATTTATTTTAAAAAAAAGATTATAGATAAAAATTTTATAAATAAAATTCTATCTATATGACCTCATATAAATATCCCTATAAAAATAAATAAATAGAATGATATAAAATACTAACAGTCTGGAAGATTATATTATATACTGGTATGTTTAATGCATATATTCATTTAATAACACATAACATATAACAACTATTAAAAATAATTATTATACCATTTAAATAAATTACAAAATAAATACATATGCATAAAATATATCTACATAGACGTATTTGAAAGCGCTACAAGCCTACATAGGCTTGGGTTCGGTTCGGGTCCAGTCCGGGCTAAATTTGTCCAACCCGGTCTCCTAAAAGTCAATAATTTTAATAAATAACTAAATAAATTCCTTATAGGGGTCAAGTCGTAACTTGGCCTGGTTTTCCTAATAAGGATATAGTTATGGCTCGGCATTCCCTACCATAGCTAGTACAGTAGTCAAGGCACACGACTACACTATCTGTGCCAAAATTTCTAGTTGATATGCATCTCAAACCTAACCATGACTAAGACAATATATATAGTTAGTATTAGGATATTAATTAATTCGAATTATTTACATATAATTCGAATTAATTATAAATATTCTGTTATTAGTATTTAAACTAATAAATATTTAAAAATAGATGCTTATATATATATATATATATATATATATATATATATATATATATATATATATATATATACAGGGGCTCTGCTCCTCGCGAAACAGAACACACGCAAAACCGATCCCCGCCTTCTCACCTCTCTCTACGATTGGCACAAAACACTAACCCGAACGACCACCCCAGATCAATGGGCGGCCACCCCCAATGACCGCGAGCCGCCCTGGGTCGTCGTAGTCTGGCAATCGGTCGACGAACAGCGGCCGCACGTGCGCACAGCGCAAAATAGGACAGCAACAGCAGCAGCAGTCGCGTGCCGACACCCCATGTTCCAGGTTCGATTACTTATTCCTCATTGTTTAGTTTTGCGAATCGATTTATTGTATGGATGCATCATATAACCCTCTACTGAACCCTTCAATTAGTTTAGATCAATTCATCCTAGATTTCTCATGAAAATTCATGGAAAATCGACAAAATTGTTCTTGACAGTTCGAAAACTGTTGCATGTACCCTATTTTGGAAGGCGACTAATCGCCAATCCAATGTTTATTTTAGAAAAATATTTGAATATTTTTAAAGACAACATGACCATGATCAAATCCCTACTGTTACTTTTAATTTTAGTTACTTGTATAATAAGATAAATTGTCACGACCCGGTCCCAATTTCTTGGGTCGAATCGGATCATGCCCAGCCTGCACCGTTGTTGAGACGGCGGCAGTAAGCTGTATCAAGCAGTGAAACACATGCAGATGAAATTCGAACGAAATATAAATATATTTTATTCAATTTGAAAAGCCTGAAATACAACAAACATTAATATAACATTCAATTATTACACTTGTTTCCAAAAGAAAAATAAATACTAATCTAGCTCTTAAGATTCTGGGGTTCCAAGTTCTGCGGGACCAGAGTTAGACATCAGAGATACAATACAGCAGATCCTCGTCGTCACATTCACCTAAAAATGTAGGTCTCCAGTCAGGAGGGAGCAAAGTACAATTATGAAAATTCAACAATTCAAATAATAATAGAGTTATGCACTTTTAAACAATTTGAAATAAATAATTTTCTAGCAGTTAAAACATTATGATGTGAATAGGCAATGAATATGACCGGATTGGGTTGTACAGTTGTATCCTATTGATACGATATGGCTTATCCCCGTGTGTATGAGGGGTAAGCTAACACAGTCAGTATACTATTTTGGATGTGGTCATACTCATTACACTACTCCCCCAGTACCCAACAGTCAATCAGTCAGTGCTCTCAGAGAGAGTTTCGTGTTGCATCGTGGTTTAAAATTGCAATAAAACAATTACTAGATAAATTACCAAATAGACATAACTGTACTTGCATTTGTTTTATTGACTGGATTGAGATGTCTGAACTGAAGAAGATGTCGAGTATGTTCTTGAAATCCTACAATTTGAGAATTCTATCTTAGAACCAATGTTAAACCATATCTAGGTGTGCTAGTTGAAATCTCTAGAACAGAACTCTAGTCAAAATTTAGGTTATTTACAACTCTACTTAGAGCGAGCTTATCGAGGTGAGTTACTATCTTGCGAAGAAAAGTCATTTTAACTTTGTATTTGAAAAAACTCGTAGTTATTGATTTACTTGGTAAAACTTTATATTTTGTATTATATATAAAATTAATATTTTTCTTTAAATGAGAAAATCGTGAAACTTGCTTAAATAATAACTTGTAATTTTCCTCATTTATTTAATATGAGAAAACAATATTGTTTTTTAAATAACTATTTTACTATTTTCCGTGTTTACGTCAACCACAACCAGAAAAAAATAAAAAATTTAACTAACTTATTACAGTCCACAGAAAATAATAAAACTGGGCTTATGCCCTTTACAGACCATTTTACATGAATTAAAATAAGAAGAAAAATATTAGTTAGTCCCTAAAAATCCTACAATTTAATTATAAAATAAATCTAATAACTAAAATAAATTTAATAGTGAGCCTCAGATATTGGTCCATATAAGCTAATGCCTCAACGTCCGGGCGAAACCGGTTTCGTTTGCACTTAGCCATGGCCCACTGACCAATACGGTCGTCGCCCAAAAATCCAAAATAATATTCTTTTCCGAAAAACCATTTTAAAATTATATAATTAAATTTTATAGAAAAATTCGGCAGCACTTCCTCTATTTTCGGTCAACCCAAAAACTGGAAAAATGCTCCAACATCACACAAATAATATCTCCAAACCAGGAAAACTCTAATTATTCAATCCACCGATAATATCAAACCCGAAAATATATAACCACAGCATATTTCCGAAGGATATTCGGAAGACCGAAATTACCCGAAAACCCAAAATATCGCAGAAGTAAACCAAAACAAACAATAGATTTAAACCGAGAAAATAACAGAGCTATTTCGAAGTTAACTCGAAAATTCCCGAGAAACCGACGGAAAATTTCTGAAGGAAATTTGGAAACCCGAAATTAACTCGAAAAATCCACAGAACCAACTACAAATCAAAGAACATTTCCGAAAGGTTTTCGGAAAACCCGAAATGTCTCGCTTACCGAATTCCCGAGGAATTCGTGGACCAAAAATCATCACTCATCACAGACTATAAAGATGGAAACGGGGCAACGGAAATATACCAGAAATTGCTCGGCTAGAGCTCTCAGGTGAATATAGGAAGAAGAAATGGATCTTGCGAAACTCGGAAGATGCGGACAGCGGAATCGGGACAGCAATCGGCTGCGGAAACTTCGAATCTGGATGTGCAAGGTGCTGTGAACAGCAAGTCAGAGAGCCGAACGGACCGCGGGAAGCGGGGGCAGCGGGTCTGGGACCAGGAACGGCCCGGACAACGGGACATCAGGCCAGAAGGGTCCGCGAGGAGGTGGGACGGCTAGGGAACAGCCGGTGGCTGCGGGTCCGGCCTTTACGGAGGGCCAGTCAGAGGGATCTGACCTCGGGGAGGCCGCGCCGGTCGAGGGCTCCGACGGTTGGCTGGCCGCGGAGGCGGGCGGAGGCCGCTGGAGATGACGCGCGGGCGGTGCTCCCTCGGGGAAGGACACGCAGGGTCGGAGGCGGGCGTGGGGCCACCGCACGGGAGTTGGCCGAGAGAAGCACGGCGACGCGATGGCTCGGTCGGCCGAGAGGAGCACCGGCCGGAGGGCCTGGGTTCGCCGAAAAGGCTCGGGTCGGCGTCGGGGTCACCGCTCGGCTAGGGTTTGACTCTGGAAGAGTGGTGGAGAGGAAGGAGAGGATGGGATTTAAATAGGGATAGATCAGGGGTTTCGGAAGAGGAGCAGTCGCCGAACGATTGGGAGCCGAAGGGGGTCGGCCGAGCGTTGGCGGAGGAAACAAATGAAGGGTTTTCCCTTCTGTTGGAGAAGTGAGAGAGAGAGAGAAAGAGAACTTGAATGAGAGTAAAGGAATTATAAAAGAAAGGAAAATAAAAAGAAAATCTTTTCTTTATAAAGAATTATAAATTCTTATATATCAAATAATACTTTAAATAATAATTTCGAAAATCGAGATTGGCTCGGATTCGAACATGGGTTCAGAAACAGGTCCGGGACGGGTCAGGCCAAAACAAGAAATAAAATAAATTAATAATAATATTTTCACTGAACTGGGTAAAAATAATAATAATATTTAGACACTAAATCAGTTAATTAAAAATTACGGTATTCACAACCTTCCCTCCTTAGAAAATTTCGTCTTCGAAATTTAAAGGACAGGATCGAGATTTTAATCATGCAATCATGCCTGAAATCAGTTTGGACATCTTCCTTAACAGTCTTATGCCTAAGTAGGTTAACAATCCCAAAACTCATCTAATGCTGTATATTCATCAATTTTATCCACTATTTAATTTACATTCTTTCCTCCTTAAAATAAAGTCATCATCCATAATTATGGGTTCTTAGTTTCCATTCCCGAATTGCAAATCACCTTTAGAAAGTTTGTCCTTTTTGAACACATCTCATAATCCTGTATTTCTTACAGCTTGCTAATAAATTCTATTTAACTCTATGATTTGATATTACTTGTCTTAATGTCAAGCCTCGGTAAAAATCCAACACCACGTTTTAATACTCCGATGATCCATAAAGTTTTATCATTTCTTACTCATAGGTGAACACTCTGTGATTTTAGACTAACATGCATATATTTTAATTCCAATTCTTTATTTTGCTCCTGAACTCCCTATGAAATTTTATTTATCATGATTGGGCTCAAATCCTTCATTTTGCTTTTATTGTATCACTGCCAAATATCTTATTACATCTTTCAACCAATCTTTCCATTTCTAGTTTTTTTTAATAATTTGTAATCCTGGCACCCTTCTATTCATACAATTCGTCATCCTCAATTATTTTAATTTTAAGTCCAATATTTCTTGTTTCGATTATCCTTTATAGTTAATTCACCACGCACCTTCCTAGAGTGCCTCTCTATGCCTAACATTGACAACCTTTAATCTTCAATGTTTATTCACAAACTTTCCTCGATACTAATCATCATTGTACATTTTAACTCATATATATCCTATATATCATGCACTCTAAAAATTTCAAGCTATAAAATGTTCTAGGTTTACTTCATAAGACAAAATCAGATTCGAGGCATGATTGCTAAATACAAAGACAAAAATGTAACCATGTTTAGAATCTTCTAGATAGAGTTTAGAATATTTTATTGTGATCAAAAATTATTTTAGACACGAGTACAATCGAAGTATAAATTATATAATCATAAGATAAAAAAAATTTAAATGAGATCATAAAAATAGAAATACGACATTAATCAAAAGAATTTTTTTTTTCAAAATGAGGGATAATTTTCAATTCAAAATGGTATGAGGTATAGGAGTTTATGACTCAGAAAAATCAATAAGTTGTACGATTTTAAGATAGTGAGGGTGATTTAAAATAGCCATGACAAGAATATAATCCGATAAAATATTTCTGGAAGTGGGAGCAAATGCTAGAATACAAATCTTCAGAATGATTGGAGATAACCATGATATGAATATAGTCTTATTAATATTCGAAAACCACTATTTTCAAGTTATTTCGTTTCAAATTCATGCCTCGCCAGTGTGCACCTGACTGCAATGAATTTTTGACTCCATAACTTGAATAATTTAGTTTACCGAGTAATCTTCCTACTTTATCCATTTCATGGCTAAGCAAAAATAGAATAAAGTCTCAAAAATATTTGGAAACCTAACGATTACCTGTCATTATTTTAACTTAGAGCTTATGCCTCGCCAGTGCACAACTAGCTGCAGTAAACTTGCAGTTTTCCATAATTCAGATAAATGACTATCACGTAAATGTGCGGAGTTATGTTAGGTTGTTAAATATTTCCTCAGCTTTGTCCATGTGAATTTCAGAGGAATTTCAAAAATTCAAACGAGTTTAAAGTTCTAAACAGGATAGAAAATGTAGATGACTGTTCTTTTGAGATCAATGGATTTATCAAAGTATGTGTTTGAGATTCAAGAGACTGGGGCTAAAATCAAGAGGAGTATTTGTTCTCCGATTTCAAAGATGAAACGATCAACCTTGATTTGAATAATTGAGTCAAACACTAGATAAAATAGAGGCATCACCGCTTCAGATTAAGTAAGAAAAAACCAATGATAATATTCCCGATAAATCACTCCGGGAATACAAAATATTTTGAGAAGAATAATTTCATAACTAAGGAAAGTTGAAAATTTGAGAGAAGGTAAGTCTCATTGATTCAAGGAAATCAAATTGAAATTGTCTAGTAATGCCAAGAAATTAAATAGCTTTGGGACAACTAAAAATCTCCTTGACTAAAGAAAATTTAACAATAGAATGGATTCAAAAATGTGATCAAGTTTTCCGACCGTTCCTGCTTCATGATCATAGAAGATTTTAGGCCTTGATTTGATAAAAATTTGCAGAGAGAGTAGGGTTTCAAGATGAATGGAGGAAGTCAACAGATGAGAATATTCTCGGTCTTTGGAATAACTCAGGAGATAACAATCAATATTGAAATTGAAAGTAACCCCTTTAAGAGAATCATGAACTAAACTAATTCTTCTGGTAATAATTGACCTTGAGGTTTAAATGGTCCCAGAAGAATTTAATTCAGGATTGATTTTCGAGAAAATTAGTCAATTGGAAAGGAGATCAAGGCAAAAGGTTGGATAATGGTTGTAGATATATATTGGGTAGATAAAATTTATCAGGGTTGCTAAGAGAATTCGAAATTCTACATAGCGAACGAATCAAGATTTCAATTAAAGGTAGAGAAGTAATAAAGAATTCGAAATTTAGGTTTTATAAAGAAGAAGAAGACCTAAAGAATTCAATCTTATTTCAAAAGAATATGAATCCTAACGTATACTAGAACCTGAAAATTATGATAGAAAAATAATCTCGAAAGTCATGGGACACTCAAAGGTACAATCATCCTAATCTAGATAAGGTTTAGGTACAAACACAAACAAGGTATCTTACGAGTCTATAAGCAGGCAAAAATAGATATTTAAGTAAATAATTTTTGGCCCTATAATGTAACATGGTGTATATCATCTAAGTGTTCTAGTTGTTTCTAAAGTCTGTTTTCTTAAAGTCTCAACTATCCCTAGGTCAAGTTACAGAACTGCGCGATGGTCTAGACTAAGTTGACTATACCAATTTACAGATCTGACCTGCATGGGCCAGCACTAAAAACATGTCACGATCCCGGTCCCAATTTCTTGGGTCGAATCGGATCATGCCCAGCCTGCACCGTTGTTGAGACGGCGGCAGTAAGCTGTATCAAGCAGTGAAACACATGCAGATAAAATTCTAACGAAATATAAATATATTTTATTCAATTTGAAAAGCCTGAAATACAACAAACATTAATACAACATTCAATTATTACACTTGTTTCCAAAAGAAAAATAAATACTAATCTAGCTCTTAAGATTCTGGGGTTCCAAGTTCTGCGGGACCAGAGTTAGACATTAGAGATACAATATAGCAGATCCTCGTCGTCATATTCACCTAAAAATGTAGGTCTCCAGTCAGGAGGGAGCAAAGTACAATTACGAAAATTCAACAATTCAAATAATAATAGAGTTATGCACTTTTAAACAATTTGAAATAAATAATTTTCCAGCAGTTAAAATATTGTGATGTGAATAGACAATGAATATGATCGGATTGGGTTGTACAGTTGTATCCTATTGATACGATATGGCTTATCCCCGTGTGTATGAGGGGTAAGCTAACACAGTCAGTATACTATTTTGGATGTGGTCATACTCATTACACTACTCCCCCAGTACCCAACAGTCAATCAGTCAGTGCTCTCAGAGAGAGTTCCGTGTTACATCGTGGTTTAAAATTGCAATAAAACAATTACTAGATAAATTACCAAATAGACATAACTGCACTTGCATTTGTTTTATTGACTGGATTGAGATGTCTGAACCGAAGAAGATGTCGATTATGTTCTTGAAATCCTACAATTTGAGAATTCTATCTTAGAACCAATGTTAAACCATATCTAGGTGTGCTAGTTGAAATCTCTAGAACAGAACTCTAGTCAAATTTTAGGTTATTTACAACTCTACTTAGAGCGAGCTTATCGAGGTGAGTTACTATCTTACGAAGAAAAGTCATTTTAACTTTGTATTTGAAAAAACTCGTAGTTATTGATTTACTTGGTAAAACTTTATATTTTGTATTATATATAAAATTAATATTTTTTTTAAATAAAAAAATCGTGAAACTTGCTTAAATAATAACTTGTAATTTTCCTCATTTATTTAATATGAGAAAACAATATTGTTTTTTTTAAATAACTATTTTACTATTTTCCGTGTTTACGTCAACCACAACCAGAAAAAATTAAAAAATTTAACTAACTTATTATAGTCCACAGAAAATAATAAAACTGGGCTTATGCCCTTTACAGACCATTTTACATGAATTAAAATAAGAAGAAAATATTAGTTAGTCCCTAAAAATCCTACAATTTAATTACAAAATAAATCTAATAACTAAAATAAATTTTATAGTGAGTCTCAGATATTGGTCTATATAAGCTAATGCCTCAACGTCCGGGCGAAACCGGTTTCGTTTGCACTTAGCCATGGCCCACTGACCAATACGGTCGTCGCCCAAAAATCCTAAAATAATTTTCTTTTCCGAAAAACTATTTTAAAATTATATAATTAAATTTTATAGAAAAATTTGGCAGCACTTCCTCTATTTTCGGTCAACCCAAAAACTGGAAAAATGCTCCAATATCACACAAATAATATCCCAAACCAGGGAAACTCTAATTATTCAATCCACCGATAATATCAAACCCGAAAATATATAACCACAGCATGTTTCCGAAGGATATTCGGAAGACCGAAATTACCCGAAAACCCAAAATATCGCAGAAGTAAACCAAAACAAACAATAGATTTAAACCGAGAAAATCACAGAGCTATTCCGAAGTTAACTCGAAAATTCCCGAGAAACCGACGAAAAATTTCTGAAGGAAATTCGAAAACCCGAAATTAACTCGAAAAAATCCACAGAACCAACTATAAATCAAAGAACGTTTCCGAAAGGTTTTCGGAAAACCCGAAATGTCTCGCTTACCGAATTCCCGAGGAATTCGTGGACCAAAAATCATCACAGACTATAAAGATGGATACGGGAGCAACGGAAATATACCAGAAATTGCTCGGCTAGAGCTCTCAGGTGAATATAGGAAGAAGAAATGGATCCTGCAAAACTCGAAAGATGCGGACAGCGAAATTAGGACAGCAATCGGCTGCGGAAACTTCGAATCTGGACTTGCAAGGTGCTGTGAACAGCAAGTCAGAGAGCCGACGGACCGCAGGAAGCGGGGGCAGCGGGTCTATGACCAGGAACGGCCCGGACAACGGGACATCAGGCCAGAAGGGTCCGCGAGGAGGTGGGACGGCTAGGGCACAGCCAGTGGCTGTGGGTTCGACCGTTCGTGGAGGGCCAGTCAGAGGGATCTGACCTCGGGAAGGCCGCGCCGGTCGAGGGCTCCGACGGTTGGCTGGCCGCGGAGGCGGGCGGAGGCCGCTGGAGATGACGCGCGGGCGGCGCTCCCTCGGGGAACGGCACGCGGGTCGGAGGCGAGCGTGGGGCCAGCGCACGGGAGTTGGCCGAGAGAAGTACGACGATGCGATGGCTCGGTCGGCCGAGAGGAGCACCGGCCGGAGGGCCTGGGTTCGCCGAAAAGGCTCGGGTCGGCGTCGGGGTCACCGCTCGGCTAGGGTTTGACTCTGGAAGAGTAGTGGAGAGGAAGGAGAGGATGGGATTTAAATAGGGATAGATCGGGGGTTTCGGAAGAGGAGCAGTCGCCGAACGATTGGGAGCCGAAGGGGGTCGGCCGAGCGTTGGCGGAAGAAACAAATGAAGGGTTTTTCCTTCTGTTGGAGAAGTGAGAGAGAGAGAGAAAGAGAATTGAATGAGAGTAAAGGAATAATAAAAGAAAGGAAAATAAAAAGAAAATCTTTTTCTTTATAAAGAATTATAAATTCTTATATATCAAATAATACTTTAAATAATAATTTCGAAAATCGAGATTGGCTCGGATTCAAACATGGGTTCAGAAACAGGTCCGGGATGGGTCAGGCCAAAACAAGAAATAAAATGAATTAATAATAATATTTTCACTGAACTGGGTAAAAATAATAATAATATTTAGACACTGAATCAGTTAATTAAAAATTACGGGTTTCACATAAATCGATTTGAAAATCGAGAAAAACTTGGCAAAATCTGTTTCCAAAACTTAAAAATCCATCGACATGGGATCCGTCCCGACAATCCGGGCAACATGGTCGCGAACTGAAAGCATTGAAAGGTGCGTATCGACTTCGCAGATGTGTGAGCTTTGACAAAATTCAAATTGGTTGCGTGCACGCGACGAATTTGATTCGTATCCGTCGAAATTTACCGTATCGGTCCCTTTGCAAATTCCCCAATTACTTTGTGCACATTCGCCAACTCAAGCCGATACTTATGCTAACAAGATCGTATCATTTTTTTGGTCTTGTATGCCAAGTTTGGTCCGATTCTAAGATAGTTGACCGGATCGCCGTTTTAGGGGCCCCACGACCCGACTCAACGGGCGAATTTGTGCAAGACCCACCGGAATCCAATTTTGGACATATAGCTGGGTTCGTCTCGTCAAACCGAATTCGTAGACATAAAGTTTTACGACTTTTGAGATCATAGATTCTGGCACATTTTTTGGTACAAAGCTGGTCTAACGACGGACACTGTTTTGACCCAAAATTATTGTTTTGCTTCTGTATCCAGAATTGGACTTATGGGTAGTCTATCCTAGCTATTTTGTTTATTCTGAAAATGTTGGCAATATCTGTTTTAGCATCCGAGGACAGTTGCAGGAGTTAAGCTTTCGCGGGCATTTGATCTGACAAGTTATTTAGGCGTGGTTGAGTCTACACCAGGCAAGTACACCTTGCCAAACTTTGTACAGTTATTTACATGCATGCTCTTATTATTCTTGTTCGTTCATGCCTCCTTTACTTTTCCATATTTGATATCTTGCCATAATTTATTTTTGTCTCTGATTTGTTATCAATTATTGTCACCCTTAGTTATATCTTCACACAGAACTTCGATAGCGCTATTTACTTGAGCATCTTGACTTGACTTGACTTGACTTGACTTGATCTCATATTCATATTACCTTGACTTGATCGTCTACTGATACTAGGATCGACTACTTGACCACTCTCGACTCGAGAGACCCACGGCAGGGCTATGATAGAGACTCACTATAGTTAGGGAGTACCACGGCAGGGCTACTAGCTATAGGATCGGGAGTACCACGGTAAGGCTACGGTCTTTCAATTCATTTTTGTAGTCATTCTTGGTATTATTATGACATGTCATAGAGTTCTTCCATATGATCTTTAATCCCGTTCTAGCAGTTATTTCTTGTTTTCTTGCATGTTATTTACTGTACAGTAGACATGTATATTATGTGTCTTTCTAGTCCCCTGAGGACCTAGTGATCTCTCCAGGTATTAGATGAAGGCATGGTGTACTATTAGAGGAGGGTTGCTACACCAGGGCTGCAGGTTTATTTAGTTGATATTTTATTATTCTCTCATGTTGCATATTTTTATCTTGATATATTCTGCTTATTAGCCTAGTTTAATAGACTCGTGTTTCCTTTTGAGTCTATTTGGACATATATGCTAGTGGGCTGCAGACCACAAACCATATTGTTCCTCCTTGATGTGTGTTATTTTATGTGGACTGAGATATAGTTTGACTTGCCATGATTAGACCTATTGCCATAGTCCATACAGCTTATACGTATTCGAGCTGGGCAGGAGTCCTCTCGATACGTAGTAGGCATGTATACGATCTACTAGTCCTATTTTAGGATTAGGGCGTTACATATTTTTGTGGTGGCCCATGCAGGTCGAGTTAACCGTTTCGGTTACGTTACTGTACCGAGTGGGCCTGCGAAGTGACTAAACCCTTAGGAATCTCAATCCACAACTGTCTTGACAATTTTTTTGAAATTTCTCTACCGCCCTTGAACTTCGTATTTACTCTCGATTACTCTTTCTTTGCTTTCTCGGATCATTGCTTCTCTTTCCTTCCTATTCTGGGGTGACGAATAATCGTATTTTATAGGATTTATCAAAAATTCTTAAGTTATAGTGTAAGTTAGTTTGGCTATTGTATTGTGACTGCTTGATAGATAAGGGGGATTAAAGATGCCATATGCCATAGGGCATTATGTGTTTGATGAGGTAGTTTGACCAAAGGTGTGTAGATGTTCTAGAAATAGGTTACACCCTTTATTATAGTCGCTTGATCAAGAATAGAGTGGTAGTTTTAGTGTAGACACTACAAAAATTTGTCAGATTAGCGACGTTTATAAACGTCGCTAATCTCGGCCAAAACATCACTAACTTAAGTTAGCGACGTTTTTAGCGACATTTTCGAAACGACGGAAAAAAGCGTGTCGCTAATCGAGAAAACGTCGCAAAACATCGCTATGGCGACGTAAGTTAGCAACAGTCATAACGTCGCTGAATAGCGACGTTATTTGCGACATTTCTGTCACGACCCGCACCCTAGAGTAAGGGTACGAGACGTGGGTACGTCCAGCCTACGCCACAGTATCGACGGTAGAACACTGTCCTAGGTCACAACATTTAACAATTGAAGGTAATAACAGTTATACTCCCCGAATGGGGGTGACATAACTAGAAATATAACTCAACCACAGCTAAGGTAGAATAGGTAAGATGGAATGATAATGAAAGATAAAAGATGATAATATCCAGGAAAGATACATCACAGAGATACAACCAAAATTCTAAGTGTCTAAAATAAAATACATGTCTCAGAATATCTCAAAATCTAATACAGTAATCCAGAATAGTAAAGACAGTCCTAGTATAAGGAGAGTGTCATCTACTGCTAGTGGATCCTGCTGCTGGTCCAAGTCCAGGCACTCGTCTAGTGTAGCACCGTAGTAGGTAGGGCAGAACGCCTCAGCCTCGTCCTCTGTAATATTTAACATGTCCAGTCAGGACAGGAGCGATCACAGTACATCTCAACAAATCATAGCAGGTCAGGATATATAATCATGCTAGAGAGTAAGATACAAGAAATTGAAGAATAATATGATAAACAGGAAAGACTGTAAATAAATAGCTACAGTATATAGAGAACTGATAGTGTATAGTGGTTCAGAGCACAAGATGGTTATGTAAACGGCACGATGTTATACACGAGTAATCTACAGAGGTTGTACATGAGTAATCTACTAGATTGAATACATAACCACTTCTACTCCCCCGCCTCAATCAATACACAAGGATCTGGCTAAGTTATGTTATTGCACACGAAGTATAGTCGCACACGAGATCATGTGAATACATGAATATACACGATTTCACACGATTTGTACACGAATGTCACGAATACAAGGAGTACACGATGTTCACGATAAAGTACACGAACACGAAATACCCGATGTATCCGCTAAGGGGATAACATCGCCCAACAAGATCCATATAGTACTAATCCGTGTTCCAACGTGTCAGCATCATGTAAAGTAATCTAAAGCAGGAAATATACTCCTAATGCAGGATATGAAATGATCAGAGAATGTACTCGCCTGTAACCGGTGAATGTGAGAGAATATAGTCTGTCCGAGGAGTGGTGTCTGTCTCCTATAGAACAGTACAAGTCACTATGAGTCTATAATGATAATACGATGCAAATTAATGCATTCTACATGAAACTAGGTCAATCTAGACCAAAGTCAACTCTTGGTCAACTCTGGTCAACCCTAGTCAACCCTAGAAGTCAAACTAGGTCAACCAAGCCAAACCTAAGTCAAACTAGTCTAATCTAGGTCTAGCAAGTTATTCTAGGTTCTAACAAGTCTACTCTAGGTCCCAACTAGGCTAAACAGTCTATTCTAGACTCCATACTGACATACCATGCCATAGGCTAGAAGACTAGGCCATGGGCCAATAGGCTAACCCAAGTCTATTCAACCTACAAAATATCTATACACATAACACACACACACACACACACACACACACACACACACACACATATATATATATATATATATATATATCATATCACATAATACCCCATATATATATACATTACATCATGATATATGTTATCCCATACTCTATAACATAACATATCACATAGTATCATATATATATATATATACATTATCACACATTCCTATATATAATAACTAATATATATATATATATATATATATATATATATATATATATATATAGGTACAATACTATGATATATTATATAGGAACTTATATAAATATAACACAAGGCATATATCTATGGGAAAGAGAGAGGGGACACATGAGTACAAGGGTGTGTGTCATAGACTAGAATTAAGAGTAAAACAGGTTTTAGAGAAACTGAAAAGGGAACAGTGCTAACCATGAACTCAGGTTTACACAGTTAAAACATTTCAATATAGGAAGATTGGAAACAGGAACACATTAGTGAATTTGAACCCTTCTCAGGTTAAAGTTCATTTCAGTTCAAAAACTAGAGGAGGAAATCTTAGGTTAATGTTCTCAGGTTTATACTTAACTAACATTCATCACAGGTTCTTACATATGAAACCCCATTCATCAATCCAATTTTATTTCCAGTTTTCAGATCACAGAAATTGAACCTTTCCCCCCTTCCATACAGTTAACAATACTAAATCTTATCAGTTCAAATAACACCCTTATCACACATACCTATTAAAATAGTTCTCTAATGCAAAACTTCAGATTAATGTACAGTTAACACAAGGGAGGAATTCAATTCAGTTAAGACCTATAAATCACATCTATAACTCAGTTCAGTCAAATGGAAAGACAATGTATATATGTGCAAATGGATGTGTGTATAGGAGACAGTAAGGAAAGGAAATGAAATCAGTTTACTAATCAATCAATGCCTCTTAAACTCAGTTTTATACATATGAATCTCAGGTTTTCTTATTCACAGGAAATTTAGGGAAACAATGCAACAATGTATATCTCAGGTTTTATGAAAAGCAATTAACATCCAATTTCAGTGAGGGGACTCAGATTAATGTGAACAAAAGAATCAGTACATAATCATATAACTCAGGTTTTCACACAAAACTGGTAAACCATCCCATTTTAGTAAATGACAGTTAAAAAGAACCAACCCAATATTCAAAATCTCCTTCACACGACCAAATCCTATAATTGAAATGTAAAAGATTAGCTAATAGGAAAAGTAACATGTGGGATCAAATATCAATTGAAAAAATAACACAAAGGGGAATTAAACTGGTTTTGAATCTCTGGATCAATGATATCAGAACAGTGTATCAGGAATTAGCAGTTCAAGCCAAAATCGAGCCTAAAACACAACATTAAACCTAAACTAATATGTAACCTAATGTAACAGGGATTACATAACTTATTTAGGATCTAAATAATCCATATAAACATATTTAGAACCATTCAAAATCGAATTAAAACAGAACCAACACCCTGTGCACTGAACCGCACAGTGAAGTGCACGTGCACATGTAAATACGTGTCCGACACGACACGAGGACTCGTGAAACTTTGCGAGCCTCGTGTCAGTCATGGACACAACGTGTGTGTTGAGTTTTAGTGGGTCGAGACGCTGTATGCAACGAGCAGTTCCGCCCGAGTAGCAGGGGATGCTCCTGCACGAGCGCGACGCGTGCACGACCGCGTGTCCACGCGCTCGTGTCGACCCGAACTGACACAAAAACGTGCTCAGTGTCCAAGAAATTCATAAGCGAGACTAAAATGGATTTTTCTATTCAAATATAATTCTTAAAATAGATCGAAATGCCCTTTGAGGCATTTCGTCGAACACCATCCTGACCACACTGGTACGTGTCCGATACGGACACGAAATGGGTCCAAATTCTAGGGTTAGCCTATCCTACTGTTAGGTTAGGGTTAGGACATCCTAGAAATGAATTTTAATAGAATTTAAATACAATAGAAGGAATTATACCTATAGGTGAACAATGGGTCAAAATCCCCAAATGGGAAGAGTTTTACAAGCCACCAAACTCCCTCAAATTGTGTTCTTCCTGAAAATACTCATCAACAACAGCAATAATTCTAATGTTAGGTCCTTATTGCAATTTGTTTGAAGGAATTTGGGGATAGAAATGGATTTTATAAGGATTTACAAAGAAGGGGACTCACCTTTTCCAAATGGCAATATTTCCTAAAGAGGCAACCCTAATTTCAAGAGGATATAAATAGGGGGGAACACACTATGGCTGGTCAGATTTTTAGGGTTAGGGCTTGGTCCAATGAGTGTGGGCCTATGGGCCATTAAGCCTATTAGTCATAAAATGACTTGTGATTTCACAAGCCATTACTTATTCAATCTAGCTCCTAATTTCTCCAAATTAATTCCAATGAGCTAAACCTCACTAACTTAAGTCGACCTAGGTTTTCATATCCTAATCACTTAGTCATGACCTAGGTTAGCCACTAGGTTAGTCTCCAAGGTCAACATAAGTCAAAGTCACTAAAACACCAAAATCAATAATTCTAAAATCACTTAAAAATCACATTAATTATAAATAATAATAATAATTCAAATTAAATTCTAAAATTTTGAAAATGACCAAATACTCTCAAGCTAGAAAAGTGATAGTGGCAAATCTACCCCCCTTAAAATAATTTTGTCCTCGAAATTTAAAGGCGAAACTAACTGCTAAGAAGGATAGAAGAGTATACCTCAAGGTCCAAAAAGATAGGGGAACCGCTCGCGCATCTCATCCTCCCGCTCCCAGGTAGACTCTCCTGGAGAATGATGCCTCCATGCGACGCGTACCAAGGGTATCACCTGGTTCCTCAATACCTTCTCTCGGCGATCCAGAATCTCCACAGGCTGCTCTGGATAACTGAGAGTAGGTCCAACCTCTATCTCCGAGTGATCGAACACATGGCTAGGGTCAGCCATGTACCGTCTCAACTGTGATACGTGAAATACGTTATGGACGCCCACTAGTGCAGGTGGCAAGTCTAGCCTGTATGCCACGTCACCGACTCTCCCGCTGATAACGATAGGGCCGATGAAGCGCGGGCTAAGCTTCCCACCTCCACCAAAACGTATCGTACCACGAGTCGGAGATATCTGCAGAAAAACCATATCTCCAACCTAATCACAAGCAAGGTCTCAAGTTACTAAAATCAAACACGATCAATCAAACAAAACAAAACAAAATACAACCTAATTCTAATCATATCTCTAAATCTGTACCTCAAACTCCAGCGGCCTCCGATGGCTATCGGCCCAGTGCCGATGTCTGTCCTGTGCCACACAAAGTCTGTCCCTGATGAGCTTCAACTTCTCGGCTGCGTCAACAACCATCTCTGGTCCCAGTAAAGCTCGCTCTCCAACATCATCCCAAGATAAGGGTGTACGACACCTACGCCCGTACAGAGCCTCAAACGGCGACATCTCAATGCTGGCCTGATAACTGTTGTTGTAAGCAAACTCTACCAAATGCAGGTGATCCTCCCAAGAACCTCCAAAATCCAGGACGAACGTCCGCAGCATATCCTCAAGGGTCTGAATAGTCCTCTCTGACTGTTCGTCCGTCTGTGGGTGGTATGCGGTACTAAACTTGAGCTGAGTGCCCAAGCTAGTCTGCAGACTCCTCCATAAATAGAAAGTAAAGCGACTATCCTGATCTGAGACTATGCTGACGGGAACTCCGTGAATCCTGACTATCTGTCTCATATATAACTCCGCGAGCCTCTCTGTAGACGTACCCACCTTGAATGGCAAGAAGTGGGCCGATTTGGTCAACCTGTCAACGATGACCCAAATCGCGTCTTTCCCTCCTGGCGTACGCGGCAATCCCGATACAAAGTCCATGGTAATATGTTCCCACTTCCACTCTGAAATGGGCAACGGCTGCAACAATCCTCCGGGCCTCTGCCTCTCTGCCTTGACCTGCTGACAGATCAAGCATCTAGCTACGAAGTAGGACACCTCCCTCTTCTTCCCGTACCACCAGACTTGCTCTCGCAGATCCCTATACATCTTATTGGCACCAGGATGTATAGAGTACTGCGATCTATGAGCCTCCTGCATCATCTGCTCTCTGAGCTCTCCGCTGGGCACACAAAACCGGGAACCGTACCTCAGGGCACCATCCTCTGCAAGTAAGAACTCAATATCCTCCACTCCTGTACTGATCTGCTCTCGGATACACCGCAGAGCTACATCATCGAACTGTGTTGCCTTGATCCTGTCCATCAAGTTCGACTGTATCTGAAGGCCCCATACATGCATCTGTACCCCTGGCACAATCACCTTAATCCCAAGGCTCTCTAAGTCTGCAAGCAGGTGCCGATCCATAGTCAAACACATGGCTGTCGGATACCTACTCAAGGCATCGGCAACCACGTTGGCCTTCCCCGGGTGATACTGAAGTGCGATGTCAAAGTCCTTCATCAACTCAAGCCACCTGTGTTACCTCATGTTGAGCTCCTTCTGTGTAAACACATACTTCAAGCTATTGTGATCTGTGAAAATCTCTACCCTCTCACCATACAGATAGTTCTTCCATAACTTCAAAGCAAAAATCACCGTCGCCAGCTCCAGGTCATGGGTAGGGTAGTTCTTCTCATGGGGACGTAATTGCCTGGAAGCATAGGCAATCACCTTCCCATGCTGCTGCAAGACGCAACCCAGCCCCGTCCCTGAAGCATCACTATAAATAGTAAATCTACCTGATCCTGAAGGCAATGCCAGAATCGGAGCTGTCGTAAGCCGCTTCTTCAACTCATCAAAAGCTGCCTGATACTGCTCTGACCAAACAAACTCAGTATCCTTCTGGGTCAACCGTGTCAACGGCTCTGCAACCCGAGAGAAATCCTATACAAATCTCCTATAATATCCTGCCAGCCCTACGAAAATCCTGATCTCTGCCACTGAAGTCGGCGCTGTCCAAGCCTCAACAGCTACAATCTTTTTGGGGTCAACTGAGATACCATCTCCAGTCACCACATTCCCCAAGAAGTCCACCCGGTCCAAGAAAAACTCACACTTGGAGAGTTTCCCATAAAGCTGCTCCTGCTTGAGAGTCTCTAGCACTATCCGCAGATGCTCTTCGTGCTCCCCCTCTGTCTTGGAATATACCAAGATATCATCAATGAACACCACCACGAACTTGTCCAAGTACTGGTGGAACACCTTGTTCATTAGATTCATAAACACTGCTGGTGCATTGGTTAGCCCAAACGGCATAACCAAAAACTCAAACTGCCCGTACCGCGTCCTGAAAGCGGTCTTGGGAATATCCTCCCTCTTCACCTTCACCTGGTGATAACCCGACCTCAAATCAATCTTGGAGAACACCCGAGCTCCGCTCAACTGATCAAACGGATCATCGATCCGCGGCAAGTGGGTATCTGTTCTTGATTGTCAGGTAGTTAAGTACCCTGTAGTCGATACACATACGTACCGACCCATCCTTCTTGGGTACGAAGAGTACCGGTGCACCCCAAGGTGAAGAACTCGAGCGAATGAAGCCCTTGTCCTGCAGCTCATCCACTTGCTTCTTCAGCTATACTAACTCGCTGTTGTTCACTCGATAGACATGCTGGGAGATCGGTTCCGCGCCGGGAACCAAGTCTATCGAGAAATCTACATCTCTGTCCGGTGGCCCTGGCAACTCCTCTGGAAACACGTCCATAAACTCTGCGATCAAGGGATGCAGAGCCACCTGCTCCTCAACTGAAGCTCCACAAAAGACTCCGCCGTCCTGCTCTGCCTGTCGTCCGGTGTACTCAAACTCTGGCTCTCCTGGCGCCCCGAACAAAACTCTACCCCCACGGCAATCAATACGGGCGTGGTGTCTACTCAGCCAGTCCATACCTAATACAATGTCGTAGTTCGGTAATGGCATGACTAGTAGACTCACCCCCAACTCTCGGCCTCCCAATATGACACTCCGCCCTCTGCAAACATCACTCACGAGGATGACCCCAACCCCGGTCATGATCTTGCAGGTCCTAGGCAAGGGTTCAGAAACCAAACTGTGTCTAATAGCATATGATACTGACACAAAGCTGTGGGAAGCCCCAGAATTAAAGAGTACAAATGCTGGAAGGGAGTCGAGAAGAACCGAACCTGCTATCAGCTCTCTTACGGCCTCGGCATCCTCAGCTGCCATGGCAAAGCTCACCCCTGCTGTCCACCCCGTGCCTGCTGCTGGTGCTGCTGGAACCTCTGCTGCTGGGTCTGCAGGGCTGGTCCCCTCTGCTGGCCTGCTGGAGCCTTGGCTGCCCCAGCTCCTCCTGGCACCGGACGCATCGACGTAACTGGACACTCTCGCATCTGATGGTCTGCTGATCCACACATCAAGCATCTGCCGAGTCTCTTCTTGCACTCGTCCCACTTGTGCCCAGGCTTCTTGCAGAAAGTACAACTAACAGCCTGCTGCCTAGGTGCCTGCTGCCCTCTCTGCTGCTGGTGCTGCACTTGCTGAAAAGGTGTACGGCCCTGATGCTGATACTACTACTGAGCTGGCCTCTGCTGCTGCTGCTGCTGGAAGTGAGGCCTCTTGGCCTGCCCCTGACTGCTATTGCCACCCTGGAAGTCACGACCCCTCTTCAGCTTCAGCCCTAGGTCGTCCTCTGCCGCCACAGCTCCAGAAAATATCTCAGCAAACATGGCATTTCGGTCGCTCTTAGTCAGCGACCGAATCTCTCTAATCAGACCTCGGCGAAACTTTCTCGCCTTCGTCTTCTCAGTCAAATCATCTATGAACCGGGCCAATCTGCAGAACTCCCCGGCATACTCAGCTACCGTCTGGTTCCCCTGAACCAGAGCCTCGAACTGTACCTCGATACCTCCCAAGGCAACATCAGGAAAGAACTGCTCCTTAAACAGCTCCTTGAACTGGGCCCAAGTCTGGCCCTCAACTCCTACCCTGGGATCTGCCTGGTACCACGCACGGGCTAAGTCCTGCATCTGACTGCCCGCTGCCTCGATCTAGAGTATCTGGAATCTCCGCCAGTCGAAAGATCTCCTCAATATGCTCTATCCAGTCGTCTGCAACATGGATGCCCTCTGTGCCGAAGAACTCCCGAGGATGCATCTTCTGAAAGTCCTGAATATCCTTCTCCCTCCGATGGGGCTGCTGATGGGTCCCCTGAGCTGTAATCATCTCTACTGTGGTACGTACCAGCTGGTGTGCCTCATCGATCCCCTGCCTGAAATATGCAGTCTGCCTCGTTGCTGCTGCTGGTGGGACTCAAGAATCCTCTCCACGAAGGAGAAGAGATGTGCAGCATCTACCATCCCCGCACGCGGAGGCTGCTGCGGTGGAAGGATCTCAGGAATCACAACTGGCCTCCTGACTGCTGGAGGTGCTCCTCCAAAAGTGGCAGAAACACCGACTCCTGAGGGCTGCACTGGCCCTGTGGCACTGGGAGCTGGCTGCTGGACACGAGAGGTGGCAGACCCCTCTCCAGCCTCTCCCGTCACGGGACGATGCGATCGTGTCTCAACCATCCTGGAGACACAGATCGAACAAGAAGCAATTACTGAGAATGAGTCGAAAAATCAAAGGAGGACAATTTAAATTTCTAAGGAAGACAATAAGCAGCAAAATATATATACGGAATCTGATAAGGAATTTTCCTAGTGTGATTGAGTACCTTCAAAAATATACTAATTCCTACTACAGGCTGCAGCGATATTCTAGTTCGAATACCACTACATTTCCAACCTAGACCTGCATGGGCCACCACTAAAAACGTGTCACGACCCGCACCCTAGAGTAAGGGCACGAGACACGGGTACGTCCAGCCTACACCGCAGTGTCGGCGGTAGAACGTTGTCCTAGGTCACAACATCTAACAATTGAAGGTAATAACAGTTATACTCCCCGAATGGGGGTGACATAACATAAATATAACTCAACCACAGCTAAGGTAGAACAGGTAAGATGGAATGATAATGAAAGATAAAAGATGATAATATCCAGGAAAGAAACATCACAGAGATACAACCAAAATTCTAGTGTCTAAAATAAAATACATGTCTCAGAATATCTCAAAATCTAATACAGTAATCCAAAATAGTAAAGACAGTCATAGTCTAAGGGAGTGTCATCTATTGCTAGTGGATCCTGCTGCTGGTCCAAGTCCAGGCACTCGTCTAGTGTAGCACCGTAGTAGGTAGGACAGAACGCCTCAGCCTCGTCCTCTGTAATATTTCAACATATCCAGTCAGGACAGGAGCGAGCACAGTACATCTCAATAAATCATAGCAGGTCAGGATATATAATCATGCTAGAGAGTAAGATACAAGAAATTGAAGAATAATATGATAAACAGGAAAGACTGTAAATAAATAGCTATATTATATAGAGAACTGATAGTGTCTAGTGGTCCAGAGCACAAGATGGTTATATAAACGGCACGATGTTATACACGAGTAATCTACAGAGGTTGTACACGAGTAATCTACTAGATTGAATACATAACCACTTCTACTCCCCCGCCCCAATCAATACACAAGGATCTGGCTAAGTTATGTTATTGCACACGAAGTATAGTCGCACACGAGATCATGTGAATACATGAATATACACGATTTCACACGATTTGTACACGAATGTCACGAATACAAGGAGTACACGACGTTCACGATAAAGTACACAAACACGAAATACCCGATGTATCCGCTAAGGGGATAACATCGCCCAACAAGATCCATATAGTACTAATCCGTGTTCCAACATGTCAGCATCATGTAAAGTAATCTAAAACAGGAAACATACTCCTAATGAAGGATATGAAATGATCAGAGAATGTACTCGCCTGTAACCGGTGAATCTGAGAGAACATAGACTGTCCGAGGAGTGGTGTCTGTCTCCTATAGAACAGTACAAGTCACTATGAGTCTACAATGATAATACGATGCAAATTAATGTATTTTACATGAAACTAGGTCAATCTAGACCAAAGTCAACTCTTGGTCAACTCTGGTCAACCCTAGTCAACCCTAGAAGTCAAACTAGGTCAACCAAGCCAAACCTAAGTCAAACTAGTCTAATCTAGGTCTAGCAAGTTATTCTAGGTTCTAACAAGTCTACTCTAGGTCCCAACTAGGCTAAACAGTCTATTCTAGACTCCACACTGACATACCATGCCATAGGCTAGAAGACTAGGCCATGGGCCAATAGGCTAACCCAAGTCTATTCAACCTACAAAATATCTATACAAATAACATATATATTTTTATATATATATATATATATATATATATATATATATATATATATATATATATATATATATTTATATATATATATATATATAAATATATATTTTATATATATATATATATATATATATATATATATATATATATATATATATCATATCACATAATGCCCCATATATATATACATTACATCATGATATATGGTATCCCATACTCTATAACATAACATATCACATAGTATAATATATATATATATACATTATCACACATTCCTATATATAATAACTAATATATATATAGGTACAATACTATGATATATTATATAGGAACTTATATAAATATAACACAAGGCATATATCTATGGGAAAGAGAGAGGGGACACATGAGTACAAGGGTGTGTGTCATAGACTAGAAACATGTGTGTAAACAGAAATATCACAAGAGTGTGTGTAATGTTCAATGTAAAAACTGGAATAATAGGGAATACAACCTGGAACAGTGAGCAACTGTTGTGTGTGTCAGATATTAAGAACAATGTATACATCAAAGCCTAACTTCCATTAAGAGAAAAATAGGTTTTAGAGAAACTGAAAAGGGAACAGTGCTAACCATGAACTCAGGTTTACACAGTTAAAACATTTCAATATAGGAAGATTGGAAACAGGAACACATTAGTGAATTTGAACCCTTCTCAGGTTAAAGTTCATTTCAGTTCAAAAACTAGAGGAGGAAATCTCAGGTTAATGTTCTCAGGTTTATACTTAACTAACATTCATCACAGGTTCTTACATATGAAACCCCATTCATCAATCCAATTTATTTCCAGTTTTCAGATCACAGAAATTGAACCTTTCCCCCCTTCCATATAGTTAACAATACTAAATCTTATCAGTTCAAATAACACCCTTATCACACATACCTATTAAAACAGTTCTCTAATGCAAAACTTCATTTAATGTACAGTTAACACAATGGAGGAATTCAATTCAGTTAAGACCTATAAATCACATCTATAACTCAGTTCAGTCAAATGGAAAGACAATGTATATATGTGCAAAAGGATGTGTGTATAGGAGACAGTAAGGAAAGGAAATAAAATCAGTTTACTAATCAACCAAATCCTCCTTAAACTCAGTTTTATACATATGAATCTCAGGTTTTCTTATTCACAGGAAATTTAGGGAAACAATGCAACAATGTATATCTCAGGTTTTATGAAAAGCAATGAACATCCAATTTCAGTAAGGGGACTCAGATTAATGTGAACAAAAGAATCATTACATAATCATATAACTCAGGTTTTGACACAAAACTGGTAAACCATCCCATTTCAGTAAATGACAGTTAAAAAGAACCAACCCAATATTCAAAATCTCCTTCACACGACCAAATCCTATAATTGAATGTAAAATATTAGCTAATAGGAAAAGTAACATGTGGGGATCAAGTATCAATTGAAAAAATAACACAAAAGGGAATAAAATTGGTTTTGAATCTCTGGATCAATGATATCAAAACAGTGTATCAGGAATTAGCAGTTCAAGCCAAAATCGAGCTAAAACACAACATTAAACCTAAACTAATATGTAACCTAATGTAACAGGGATTACATAATTTATTTAGGATCTAAATAATCCATATAAACACATTTAGAACCATTCAAAATCGAATTAAAATAGAACCAACACCCTGTGCACTGAACCGCACAGTGAAGTGCACGTGCACATGTAAATACGTGTCCGACACGACACGAGGACTCATGAAACTTTGCGACCCTCGTGTCAGTCATGGACACAACGAGTGTGTTGAGTTTCGTGGGTCGAGACGCTGTATGCAACGAGCAGTTCCGCCCGAGTAGCAGGGGATGCTCCTGCACGAGCGCGCGCGTGCACGACCGCGTGTCCACGCGCTCGCGTCGACCCTACCTGACACGAAAATGTGCTCAATGTCCAAGAAATGCATAAGTGAGACTAAAATGGATTTTCCTATTTAAATACAATTCGTAAAATCGATCGAAATGTCCTTTGAGGCATTTCGTCGAACACCATCCTAACCACAGTGGTACGTGTCCGATACGGACACGAAATGGGTCCAAATTCTAGGGTTAGCCTATCCTATTGTTAGGTTAGGGTTAGGACATCCTAGAAATGAATTTTAACAGAATTTAAATGCAATAGAAGGAATTATACCTATAGGTGAACAATGGGTCAAAATCCCCAAGTGGAAAGAGTTTCACAAGCCACCAAACTCCCTCAAATTGTGTTCTTCCTGAAAATACTCATCAACAACAGCAATAATACTAATATTAGGTCCTATGGCAATTTGTTTGAAGGAATTTGGAGTAGAAATGGATTTTCTAAGAATTTACAAAATGGGGACTCACCTCTTCCAAATGGCAATGTTTCCTAAAGAGGCAACCCTAATTTCAAGAGGATATAAATAGGGGGGAACATACTATGGCTGGTCAGATTTTTAGGGTTAGGGCTTGGTTCAATGAGTGTGGGCCTATGGGCCATTAAGCCTATTAGTCATAAAATGACTTGTGATTTCACAAGCCATTACTTAATCAATCTAGCTCCTAATTTCTCCAAATTAATTCCAATGAGCTAAACCTCACTAACTTAAGTCGACCTAGGTTTTCATATCCTAATCACTTAGTCATGACCTAGGTTAGCCACTAGGTTAGTCTCCAAGGTCAACATAAGTCAAAGTCACTAAAACACCAAAATCAATAATTCTAAAATCACATTAATTATAAATAATAATAATAATTCAAATTAAATTCTAAAATTTTGAAAATGACCAAAATACCCTCAAGCTAGAAAAGTGGTAGTGACAGTTTCTATGTGGTCACCGATTAGCGACACGTCAGCAACATTTTTGCGACGATGTGGTGGCATTAGATTGTTTGTCACATCAACAATTTGGCGACGTTTTCAGCGATATATAAAAACGTCGCTAACTATTATCGACGAATATAAACGTCGTTAAAAATGTCGCTAATCTAAAAAAAACAAAAAAAACCGATTCCAGAATGCAAATGTACAATCCAAAATACAGAATCCAATCCAATCCAAAATACAGAATCTAATCCCTGGGTCCGCCGACCCCTTCGGTGGAACACTCAACACCGACACGCACAATACAATCCAGAATAGACAAAAAAAATTGGTCGTCTCCTCAAGCCTCTCGGAACATCACAATATGCATCACACATCACACAAACCAATATACATCACAATATGCATCGCACATCACACAAACCAATATACATCACCCGCCAAAAAATAAATATCCATCACAACATCCAAAGGAGATATATCTATCAAAATAAATATCCATCAAAATATCCAGAGAAGATATATCCATCAAAACAAATATCCATCAAATATCGATTGTCAGAAATAAGTCTTCTGGAAACAAATCTAGTCAATATATGTATCTATTGTCGTCTATACTGGGGCAGATAGAACTCCCTTAGCCAGTGCGCATAAGTAGGATCCACGGTAGCTAGATCAATATCCAGAGGAGATGGATGACTGGAACTCCCGGTGGAACTGCCCTCTGGTGCCACCTTCTCTTTCACAGCTCTCTCGTCTTTAGGAATCACTTCTGGAATAGCTCTCTCGGTGGAACTGCCCTCTGGAGCAGCCATCTGTGCCTCCCTCAAGCGAGATCCTCGGATCTTAGGTGCCATCTGGTAAGAATATTAAATATCAATGAGAGCACGTATATACAAAATTCAACTCAGCTTCGTTTGACGATTTAATTTAGCACAGTCTCGAGTATTAAATTATCCATAAAAACACACTTTAGAAACAGTTCAGATTCGGAAACACAAGAAGAATCTTAATCCAGTCCATAAATACGAAATTTGTACCTATCACGTACAAAGCTACTTCCAATCTTAAGACAAACTAAACAGAATTAGTATATAATCATGTACTCACCAGTAACCGGATGTAACTGAGTCCGGGGGTACTCCGGGTCCACCATGCAGTAACTGGTGGATCCGCTGGTATAGACCAGATGTACTTAGTATCGACCGATGGATTATTATCGTTCTATCGGTTTGGTATAGGCCGTATCGAATTGGTATCGGCCTTAGCGAATTGGTATCGTCCTTAGCGAATTGGTATCGGCCTTAGTGAATTGGAAGGTTTAGTAACAACTGTACGTGGATTTCTCGCTTTTCGAGCTAGAATACCATTGTAAGAGAGTGATGAGAGAGTAAAAAATCTTCTAAATATTGATATTTACGAGAGTTATTGGTCAGTTAATAATATTTTTAAACATAAATAATATTTTTTAACTGGCAAATCACTCCAGTAAATGACCAATTGCAGGAGATTTAACTGGCCAATCACTCCAGTAAACATAAATAATATATTTTTTAATATTGAGGTTTACGAGAGTGAATGACCAATTGCAGGAGATTTAACTGGCCAATCACTCCAGTAAACATCACTATTTAGGAGATTTTTTTACTCTTTCGTGACTCTCTTGCAATGGTATTCTAGTTCGAGAAGAGGGAAATCCAAGTACAGTTGTTACTAAACTTTCCATCATACTAATCCGATACGGCCGATACGTTTCCGATACGGCCGATACCAATCGGATATGGCCTATACCAATTCGCTAAGGCCAATACCAATTCGATATACGGTAGATACATTTCCGATACGGCCGATACCTATCGGATATGGCATATACCAATTCGCTAAGGCCAATACCAATCCGATACAGCCTATACCAAACCGATAGACCGATACTAATCCATTGGTCAATACTAAGTACATACGGTCGAGGAGGTGGATGTTGTATCTCATAAATAATTGTGCCAACCAAATCAAAAGAGCTAGACTGCAATTCAATAGACATGTAAGAACTTTAGAGTGTAATTAAATAATAACTAATAACATCAGTAATAGTCCGTGATTTCGATACCGCTACTCTGAACTAGTTCTATACAGTAATAGTCCGCGATACCGAGCTACTCTGAACTAGTTTTATACCGCGATACCGATACCGATACCGTACGTGACGTCGCTACGAACGTCGCTAATAACGTCGCTAATAACGTTGCTAAATTTTAAAAAAATTAAAAAATACATAATCCAGAATGCAAATGGAGCTGGAGCTGGAGATACAATCCAGATATTTACAGAGTACTAATTCATATATGTAGTCCAATACAAATAGTCTAATACAAATAAGTACTAATAGTAGATAGTCCAATACAAATAGTCCAATACAAACTAGTAGATAGTCCAATACAAATATTCCAATACAAAATAAGTACTAATAGTCCAATACAAAATACATCCATAAAACTATACTACACTAATGACAACCACGCAGCTCACACAAACGCTCAGTGATACGATGATGCAACCACTTCGAATAAGTAGGATCGACGGCGCCAGGAGAGATACAGTCCACTGCAGGTGCTGGATGAATAGAACTCCCGGTCTCACTAGCTACCGGTGCCACATTCTCCTTAACAGTAGGAGGAGCCACCTCAGCATTCAGTGTTTTCTTCAAACGACGTGCCGCTGCTCAGGTCATGGGTGCCATCTGGTAAGATCGATATTCACAAAGAATATAATTGTAACATAAGCAAGCTAACTAAAGGAACCATCATCTCGTTTGAGTACATTTTCGAAAGCAGATTAAAATGTTATATTCAATTTTTTGCAAAGTGTGAGAACGGATGGCTCAGAACACAACCCAAAATTTATTATAGCATACATTTGTGTGAATCATCTATGTTCTGTACATATGGTGTAGTATATGTTCTTATCGAATCTAGTATCTGAAGGATATAACAGAATCAAGATGAACCCACACAATGTAATAGTAAGACATCATCTACTACTAAACGATATAGTAATAGGTTGTCGTATCATCATTGCCGAGGGATGAGGGTCGGAGGACAGTCAACTTTATCTACGGCTACATAGTTTCTGCCTCGCCAGTCGAATGGCTGCAGAGACTATGTCCTAATCACCATGTCGTACCGTAGATTAATGCAAATGGAGCTGGAGCTGGAGCTGGAGCCAAAATACAGAATCCAAAATACAAAATACAGAATCTAATCCCTGGGTTCGTCAAAAAAAATAAAGATTGACACACAGTACTAATTCATATTTGTTTTAAATGTGAGAATGGATGGCTCAGAACACAACCCAAAATTCATTATAGCATACATTAGTGTGAACATCTATGTTCTGTACATATGGTGTAGTATATGATCTTATCGAATCTAGTATCTGAAGGATATAACAGAATCAAGATGAACCCACATAATGTAATACTAAGACATCATCTACTACTAAAAGATATAGTGATAGGTTGTCGTATCATCATTGCCGAGGGATAAGGGTCAGAGGAAAGTCAACTTTATCTATGGCTACATAGTTTATGCCTCACCAGTCGAATGGCTGTAGGGACTATGTCATGATCACCATGTTACCAATTAACCAACTAACAAAACTACTTGTTACAAATATCGACATTATCAGTACTTTTGAATCGGAGTATCATATTTTTCGGTGTCGGAAAACAAATAATTATTACTAAATTATCAGATTTTTCGGCACTATCTGTGCCCCTGACCAAGCCCCCCCTCCCCCCCCCCCCGCACCCCTTCCCCCCTACACTACCCCTAACCCTAACCCTCCGTTTCCCCAGCCCCCTTCCCCTCCCCAGCCCCCCTCACCCCCTACTTCCCTTCCCCAACAGCCACCCCTAACCCTGACCCGAACCCTAACCCTAACCCTCCCCTTTCCCCAGCCCCCCTTCTCACCCCCAGCCGCCCTCACCCCGCCCGCCCCTTCCCTCTTCATACACCCACCCCTAACCCGAACCCTAACCCTCCCCTCCCTCCAGCCCCCCTTCTCACCCCCTACCACCCTAACCCCCCTGCTCCACCCCCGCAGCCACCCCCCACTTACCCCACAACCACCCGCATCTTCCCTGCACCTCACCCCCCATCGGACCATTCTTCACCCACAACCACCTGTACCCCTTGCCCCTTCCCCCGAGCCACCCGCAACCCCCTACCCACCAACAACCAAAATAGAGAGAAAGAGAGGGGAGTCACAAACCGGAGAGGGAGGAGAGTCGCCGGAGGGGAGAGAAGAGAGAGTGAGAGAGTAAAATAGGGGAAATGAATCGTTGGGGGGAATTTAACTAGAATTTAGCGACATTCATCCTAACGTTGCTAAATTAGTCGCTATTAGCGACGTCATAGCGACGTTTCGCGACGACTAGCTAATGTAACTAATATACGTCGTTATCACGTCGCTATTTTCGTCGCTAGTAGCGACTATTAGCGATGTTGCAATTAAACGTCGCTAATGTTCACAATTTAGCGACGTTATACTAACGTCGCTAAATTTACGTCAGTAATGGAGCAGATTTTATTAGTGAGAGACTGACCCTCTACAAGAAGAACCTAAATATAGGCTAACCCAACCCATTTACTATTATGCCTTACCAGTTGTAAAGTTAGGATTAGACATATTGGTTGGTATCACTTAGATTGACTAGGTGAAATGAGACTTATATAATTGTGATAATAATATGGTTGGGAGGACAAGCTTTCAACATGATCATAGCAAGACCGTTAGTACCAAGAAGAGCAACTAGAGATAACTATCTATAGTTTTATGATAGAAATATTGCAAAATCAAATGGTTTAGGCTAGATTATCACTTGAGTTATTAGAAGACACTGTAGTGACCTAGCGTACCCCTTGAACTATTCCTAGTTACACTAGCACGGTTCTTTGTTAGTGAGTCTTATTTTAATTTTCAGGACGAAAATCTTTTAAGGTGGGTAGATTATGAGGACCCTAATTTTTTGTAATTATTTATTTATTTATTTTATAAGATTTCTATTTATTATATTATATTTTATTCTTAATTATGACTATAGATATATTTTTTCGTACCTTTGATTTTTGGAGCACAAGAAATACTAATCTTTCGAAACGTTCTTCATGAGTTTTGAAGTAGACAAGCCCACCTTCAATTTGATATATTATGTCCCATCCAAACTTGTCCCCTAGCATTCTTGTGACTTCGTGTAACTTTGGATCACATTGGGCTATTTGACCGTTTACCATAATTCTAGATCGATCTTCGAACTTGAGCTGAGAACCCGACATCGATCAAAACCAATAGACCCAATATATAATTTTGACCCATTTTGAGCCGATGATACACATGCCAAGGGTGTGCAGCCCAATCGAGCCCCCATGTGCTATTTATTTGTGAATGGCACAAGAGACTCATTGGTTGACTTTTCGAGTTCGATTTGACTAGAAAACATATTTGGACCCTAACCTAGCCAACCCCACTTAGTAGAGCCATGATTAGGTCGCCATGGCTTATGTGTGTGTGTATATATATATATATATATATATATATATATATATATATATATATATATATATATATATATATATATATGTATATAGGGGATCTGTTCCTTGTGGAACAGAACACACGCAAAATCGAGCCCCGCCTTCTTCCCTATCTCTACGATTGGCACAAAACCCCAGCCCGTTCGACCACCTCAGATCAATGGGCGGCTACCCCCAGCGACCGGGAGCCACCCTGGGTTGTCGTAACCGACCATCGGCCAACGAACAGTGGCCGCGCGCACGCATAGCACAAATTAGGACAGCAACAGCAACAGCAGTCGCGTGCCGACACCCCATGTTCCAGGTTCGATTACTTATTCCTCATTGATTTATTTCATGAACCAATTTTTTATATGGATGCACCACATAACCCTATACTGAACCCTTCAATTACCTTAGATCAATTCATCCTAGATTTCTCATGAAAATTCATGGAAAATCGATTAAAATTGTTCTTAACAGTTCAAAAACTGTTGCATTGTAACACCCATATTCTGAATACGTACTTTGTCAAGCTTGCATGTATTTCAGACCTGTATTTTTATTTTCTCAGATTCTGGCCTGTAATTGTATTTTGGCTCAGTTTGCAGATTTTGGTTTTCTTGTAAAATGGGTTTTGGCATAACTTAGTTTTATTTTGTGGAGGAGAATTGGTTTAATTTGGTTTGGTTTAGTTTGGTTTAATATGCATGGAACATCTTAGCCTATGTTCAACCTCACACACACCACAACCACCCTCATTAAAACTCTACCTACTTTTCTCTCTCCTCCATAATTCTCTCATTTACTTCTCCATCTCCTTCTTCTTCCTTCCTCTACACAACTCACCAACACCATAGGCAAGTGCACCTTGCCACCACATGAGAACCACATATTATTTATTCATTAGCTAGATTAGGCCATGATGATCAATATTAGTGCTTGACATTTTGTGATTTGGAGTCTCCATTGTTCTAGATCTAGGTTTTAACTATTTTCAGATTTACATGGTTTTGATCTACTTTGGTTGGATTTTTGTGGGTTTTGATGCTTCCATGTGGAAGAGAATTCAATTTTACTCAAGTTAGAACTTTGAAAATCTAGATTTGGCTTTGATTTGACAAAGTATGAAGAATTGAAGTTTTGGAGTTCTTCTCGGGTTGGAGGAGCAAACCTCTCGGCCTGCGCTCTTTAGCGCAAGGCCGATTGCGCAGCTCATCCTTTGGTGAACTGTGCATCCCCTTGGCCAGCGCATTGTGCTGAGCTGAACTGTGCTGACGCTTCTTAGCCCAGCGTTCCATTTTCCCTTGCGTGCTTGACCTATGCGCAATCCACTCCTGCGCAGTCCATTTCTGCGCAATCTATTCCTGCGCAATCCACCCCTGCGTAGTTCATTCCTGCGCAGTCTGCTCCTGCGCAATCTACCCCTGCACAGTTGGCTCCCCGCGCACTTAACTCCTGTGCACTTGGCCCATGCGCCCTGTGCCCCTACGCCCTGTGCCCCTGCGCACTTGGCATCCTGCGCAGCTGACACCCTGCACAATCCAACCCCTGACCCCCTTACGCAAACCATTGGCTCTTGGAGTTTTGGTTTTATTTCTCTAAGCTTGGCTCTTCTATAGCCCTGGATATTGATATTTTATTAGATATTTTACGCCCATTTGATATTTTACGCCTTTTGTCATGAACTTGATTTTTCTTAATATGTTTGGAATGACTATTGTACATGTAATGGTATGACAAGGAACTTGCATAACACGATAGTGACCCGTAGTGGTGCACTCCTGACATGACCAACCTGACATGATAGTGGCCCGTCGTGGCACACTCCTGACAAGTACCCTGATATGATTTACCTTGATAACTTGATAGTGGCCCGTGGCGGCGCACTCCTGACTTGACTTGACTTGTAACTTGTAACTTGACTCGTATAATCAACTTGACACCGTGGGTGTTCCTGCTTGCTTGCTTGTGCAATCCACTTGTCTTGTCTTGCATCTTGTCTAGGACGTGACTTTCTGGTTCCCACGGTCAGGGATTCATACCGAATATGGATTAGGCTAATGACTAGATCAAACTATAGTTCATGGAGAATTTCCAGTCACATGCAATCTCGTTATCTGGGCCCTCTTAATTGGACTTGTAGCTTACCGACGAGTAGAGCACATTTCTAGCGCACTGTCATGTGTTGCACCCTCTAAGTCACCTAAGGGTATATCGTCTCCTGGGCGATGTACCCAACCATACTCTCAACCCGCGGAAGGATAACTGGATGGTCTGCAGGGCTTGGGACTGGGAAATTCTTATTGCATCTTGTTAGTAATTAGGCTTGTGATAACCCTAGTTAGTTAAAGTAGTAAGCCGTAGTAATTGCATGGCCGCTTGTGAATGGATGATGTCTAGCCCTGTCTAAGTCTTGTCTAGTCCCTGTACCTGGTATTCCTGAACGTGATTGTTTTACTTGCTTTAACAATAATGGGGTAGGGACAAGGAGATATTCAGGCGAAGGGTTACAACCCCGGTCCTTGTTTGGTTTACGGGTTGTAACCTGGTTTCCAGAATGGTTCCACGTCCCTAGTCGTTTATTGTCCTGACGTGCTCTTTATTACTTGTAGCTTCTTCCATTTCTTTTCTTATGTTCTGATATGCTGGCTTTTGTTCTTATTTTGTGGCCTCCTTTGTGGCACTTGCTCTTTCTGGGGTTTGACCCAGCTGGTTTTGTGTGGCCAGATTTCGGAGTAGCTTTCGAGGATCTTCCGAACCTCCAGCCCGATGGTGGCGACTAGAAGGAACCCGGGCTACGAGTGGGTTTTCTATTTTGTTTCGCTCACTCTATTGTAAAATTATTCTTTTGAGGCATTTAGCCGACGAGCACCTGTTAGCTCGATGCACTTTTACTTACTGTCTGCCTACGGGCTGTAAACATGATTAACAAATCCTAGGGTTGATCATGTATGACTTAACTCTTGCTAGTCCTAGCATTTTATATGACTAGCTTCATGATCAGCTGATATGTAATATTTGGGACGCCTTCTATTGTATATTTGGTGGTCAAACATCGTGTGATCATATTACTTGCTTGAGATTGAGACAATAGGCTTGACCATAAGAGACCGTTGGCTTGTAGTAAACCCTCATATCTAGACAGCCGTGACCGTATAGTTGAGATGTATTCTATTTCAATATACGTAGCTGGCTATGTACGCCCCCGCTCTCCAGTATTCTGGTTCTGGGGCGTGACATGGTTTAGGTGGTGGCCCATGCAGATCTTGTGAATCAAGAAATATGAGGGTTTACCGAATAGATGTCTCAATCAATATTCGCCCTTGATCTCCGCCCGTATTTTCAAATTCCTGAAATTCTTGCCCTGATTACATGCTTGTATCGTTGATCTGTCCTGGTCCTTCCTTATTGTTTCTCTGTGTCGTCTTCTTCAGCGGTACTGTACCTGACCCTGCCGATCAGCAAGGAGGAGCACCTCCCGTGGACCAGCAGCAACCTGGAGATCAAGCCCAGCATTCTGGAGTTGCCTTCCGAGTTATACCTCTTGGAGGAGAGCCCCCAGTTCAGCCCGTTCTGCCTGCCGAGCTGGATGATGGTACCTTGGTAGGTCTCATCAGGACCTTGATAGCTTCTCAGGATCGTAGAGGAGATGCCTTGTACCAGACTGTGGCAGATGCTTTGACCAGAGGCGGTTATCCAGGGAACAGTGTGACCAACAGCTTCAAGCGCTTGAACCCTCTTTTTTCGACGGCAGCGAAGATGCGATTGCCGCGGACGCTTGGCTTCAGGATACCGAGGTGATTCTGGAAGCAGTTAGGACACCTGAGAATGAGAAGGTGGCGGTGGTACGCCTGCAGTTGTTGGACTTAGCTCGCAGTTGGTGGGCGGCACAAGCCATGGGATTAGTGGCACCCATTGCTTGGGCGGTGTTTAGAGAAAGATTCCAGACGAAGTATTTCGATGCTGTAGCTCGGTACGACCTGCAGACCAGATTCACCAACTTGAAGCAAGGAGACAGAACGGTCGACATTTATGCATCTGAGTTTTCTAGGCTCAGTAGGTTTGCCCCCACCTTGGTGGCGACCGAGTTTGATAGGGCCCAGCGGTTCCAGCAGGGACTGCATTTGGAGATCTTGTTGGCAGTCGAGCAGTTCGAGTACCAGACGTTCGATGCGGTATTGAGGGCAGCTAGGAGGCATGAATATACCTCCCAGCGGATCGTGGATAGAACTGGAGGCAGGAAGCGGTCCCACAGTCAGATGCACCAATCATCAGCTCCAGCCCCGGCAGCTAGGAGTTTGACCATTGGAACTCCGAGGCGGGCGGCCTCAGTAACGTCGGTTCAGCATTCGAACCCGACGTACCCGCAGCAGCAGAAGCAGAAGCAGACTTCCGCGATGGGATGTTCTCATTGCGGGAAGCCAGGCCATGTGGTGGCAGATTGTCGTAGGGCGCAAGGATTGTGCCTAGCTTGTGGAGCGGCAGATCACAAGATAGGAGCCTGCCCGAATAGGGGTAGTTCTTCCTCTTCCAACCTAACCAGTCCATCGGTTAGGGGACCAGCACCTGTGCAGCAGCAGCAGTACCCGAGGCCATTGTTGTCTCAGGCCCAGGCATTTCATCAGCAGAACCAGCAGCAGTATACCCAAGCCCAAGTGCAGAGCAGGCAGAGAGGTTTCCAGCAGAGGGGACCCGCAGCTAGAGGTCAGGCTATGATGTTGGCTATGGAAGAAGAAGTTGCACCAGGTGAGGTAGTGGCAGGTACTATTCTCGTCAACTCCTTTCCAGCATTGGTATTATTTGATTCTGGTGTATCGCATTCATTCATGTCTGCACGATTTGCGACACGGATAGGATTGGAGCCCGAGTCATTATCAGTGAGGCTCAATATACTTACCGGTAGTGGTCTTGTGGGGGTAGATCGAGTGTTTTCCTCGTATCGGATCATAGTTAGCGGTAGAGAGTTCCCCGCTAGAATTATAGAATTCCCTATGGCAGACTATGATGTAGTCTTAGGCATGGACTGGTTAAGGAACCAGTATGCTAGGATAGACTGCCATGTTGGCAGAGTTGTTTTTAGCATTCCAGGCGAGCCAGAGTTCTTATTTTCCAGAGGCACAGTGGAACCATCTTTCCCAGTGTTGCGGATGGCAGTAGCAGCAGTGTAGTTGCCCCGGATAGTTGAAGAGTTTCTAGATGTCTTCCCAGAGGAGCTTCCAGGGATGCCGCCAGAGCGGGAGATCGAGTTCACTATAGACTTGATCCCCGAGACAGCACCAGTATCAGAGCGAGTCTACAGAATGGCGCCTTCAGAGTTGGAGATTTTGTACAAGATGATTGAAGAACTCAGGACCAAGGGATTGATTCGTGTAAGTGGATCGCCTTGGGGAGCCCCGATGCTTCTTGTAAAAAAAAAAGGATGGTACGTCCAGGCTATATGTAGATTATCGTACCTTGAACTCAGTGACAATCAAGAACAGATACCCTCTCCCGAGGATAGATGACTTGTTTGATCAACTCAAAGGGGCTTCAGTGTTCTCAAAGATAGACTTGCGGTCAGGATACCACCAGATCAGAGTCAGAGAGCAGGACATCCCGAAGACAGCTTTTCGATCGAGGTATGGGCATTGGAAGTTCCTTGTTATGCCCTTTGGAGCGACCAATGCGCCAGTCGTATTCATGGACCTCATGAATCGTATTTTCATGCCTTACCTGGATCAGTTTGTGATCGTGTTCCTAGATGATATCTTGGTCTACAGCAAGAGCGAAGCAGAGCATGAGCAGCATCTCAGAATCGTCCTTCAGACGCTTAGGGAGCATCAGTTGTATGCCAAGTTCAGTAAATACGAGTTCTGGCTTGATCGTATTTCGTACTTGGGTCACATTATTACTCGAGGAGGAGTGGAAGTGGATCCCCAGAAGATTGTGGCTATCGAGTCATGGCCAGTGCCTAGTTCAGTGGCAGAGGTTCGCAGCTTCCTTGGATTAGCCGGCTACTACCGGCGATTTGTTTCAGATTTTGCAAGGATTTTAGGGCCGACGACCCAGTTGACTCGTAAGGATGTGCCATTTTTTTGGACAACAGAGTGTCAGGAATCATTCGAGAAGTTGAAGCGAGGTTTGATAACGGCTCCCATTCTCACACTTCCAGATGGGTCCGGAGGATTCACAGTTTATTACGACGCTTCAGGCAGAGGATTGGGATGTGTCTTGATACAGCATGGGAAGGTAATATCTTATGCATCACGCCAACTTCGTGACCATGAGAAGAATTACCCGACCCATGACTTGGAGATAGCAGCAGTAGTGTTTGCACTTAAGTTGTGGAGGCACTACTTGTACGGAGATAGAGTGGAGATATTTACTGATCACAAGAGCCTGAAGTATGTTTTCACCCAGAAGGACCTTAATATACGGCAGAGAAGATGGCTTGAGCTACTGGTGGATTACGATGTGGATTTACAGTATCACCCAGGGAAGGTCAACGTTGTAGCAGATGCGTTGAGCAGGAGAGCCGGAGTTTATTTCCTAACGGCGCAACCAGAGTTATTGGCAGATTTTCAGAAGATGGGAATTAAAGTGGTTCTTCTTTTCAGTGTGGCATTGATAGCCAGTCTACAGGTTCAGTCCAGCATAGTTGAGAGGATCCGGACGGCGCAATCTACAGATTCCAAGCTTCAGCGGCTCAGAGCGGAGTGTGAGGCAGGAAGAAGGCCAGAGTTGTGCATTCATGAAGATGGTACACTTCGACATGGCTCTCGTCTTTGTGTACCCAGTAGAGATATTAGACAGGAAGTCATGGCAGAAGCTCACAGTTCGCAGTATTCTATTCATCCCGGTGGCACGAAGATGTACCGTGATATCCGTCAGCACTTCTGGTGGAATGGCATGAAGAGGGAGATAGCCCGGTTTGTCTCTCGATGTTTGGTTTGCCAGCAGGTTAAAACTGAACATCAGAGGCCCGCTGGACTTCTTCAGCCCTTGCCGATTCCAGAATGAAGTGGGAGCATGTGACCATGGATTTTGTGACTGGATTGCCCAGATCCCCAGCTGGTCGAGATGCTATTTGGGTTATAGTTGACAGGCTCACGAAGGTGGCTCACTTTCTTCCCTTCAGAGTTGGTCAGTCTACGACTCAGTTAGCAGAGATGTACCTCAGGCAGATTGTCAGGCTTCACGGTGTGCCCGTCAGTATCACCTCGGACCGAGATTCAAGGTTTACATCGCACTTTTGGCGTAGCTTACAAGAGAGTTTGGGAACTCGTCTCCAGTTCAGTTCAGCATATCATCCGCAGACAGATGGCCAGTTAGAGCGCACAATCCAGACTCTTAAAGACATGCTGAGATCTTGTACGCTCGACTTTGGTGGTTCGTGGGAAGATCACCTGCATCTTGTAGAATTCTCGTACAACAATAGTTTCCAGGCCAGTATCCAGATGGCACCGTTCGAGGCTCTGTATGGTAGAAAGTGCAGATCCCCGCTAGCATGGGATGATGTCGGAGAGAGGCAGATGCTAGGTCCAGAGATGATTGCCCAGACAGTTGAAGTGGTCAGAAGGATCAGAGATCGTCTTCGAGTTGCCCAAGATCGCCAGCGGCATTGGGCCGATGCTCATCGACGTCCCTTGGAGTTTGCTATCGGCGACCATGTATTCCTTAGGATCTCGCCTAACCGCGGCGTCATTCGCTTTGGCGTACGGGGAAAGCTTAGTCCTAGGTATATAGGGCCGTTCGATATCCTGGAGCGAGTAGGAGATGTATCCTATCGTCTTGCTCTTCCGCCGTCGCTAAGTGAGGTGCATGATGTATTCCATGTGTCCCAGTTACGATGGAACATCCCGGACCCGAGCCACATCCTGGACCATTCGGAATTTGTTGTTGGTACCAACCTTTCGTATGAGGAGAGGCCCGTGTCTATATTGGACCGGAGAGAGAAGATACTCAAGAACAAGACTATTAGTTTAGTCTGTGTTGCTTGGGGTCATCACTCTCTAGGTGAGTCAACGTGGGAGCGTGAGGATGATATCCGATCGCGATATCCCTACCTGTTTGACTCGTAAGGTATAATGTCTTCCTTATGCCTTATGTTTTCCATCCCTTGCTTGCATGTATGATTGTCTGATTGCTTGCCTGGTTATAGTTTGCCTGTGATTAATATAGCTTGTCCTTGTCTCTCTAGCCCCTTGATTAAATTCCGAGGACGGAATTCTTTTAAGGTGGGTAGAGTTGTAACACCCATATTCTAAATACGTACTTTGTCAAGCTTGCATGTATTTCAGACGTGTATTTTTATTTTCTCAAATTCTGGCCTGTAATTGTATTTTGGCTCAGTTTGCAGATTTTGATTTTCTCGTAAAACGGATTTTGGCATGACTTGGTTTTATTTTGTGGAGGAGAATTGGTTTAATTTGGTTTGGTTTAGTTTGGTTTAATATGCATGGAACACCTTAGCCTATGTTCAACCTCACACACACTACAACAACCCTCATTAAAACTCCACCTACTTTTCTCTCTTCTCTATAATTCTCTCATTTACTTCTCCATCTCCTTCTTCTTCCTTCCTCTACACAACTCACCAACACCATAGGCAAGTGCACCTTGCCACCACATGAGAACCACATATTATTTATTCATTAGCTAGATTTGGCCATGGTGATCAATATTAGTGCTTGATATTTTGTGATTTGGAGTCTCCATTGTTCTAGATCTAGGTTTTAACTATTTTCGGATTTACATGGTTTTGATCTACTTTGGTTGGATTTTTGTGGGTTTTGATGCTTCCATGTGGAAGAGAATTCAATTTTACTCAAGTTAGAACTTTGAAAATCTAGATTTGGCTTTGATTTGACAAAGATATGAAGAATTGAAGTTTTGGAGTTCTTGGAGTTCTTCTCGGGTTGGAGGAGCAGACCTCTCGGCCTGCGCTCTTTAGCGCAAGGCCGATTGCGCATCTCACCCTTTGGTGAACTGCGCATCCCCTCGGCCAGCGCATTGCGCTGAGCTGAACTGCGCTGAAGCTTCTTAGCCCAGCGTTCCCTTTCCCCTTGCGCGCTTGACCTATGCGCAATCCACTCCTGCGCAGTCCATTTCTGCGCAATCCATTCCTGCGCAATCCACCCCTGCGCAGTTCATTCCTGCGCAGTCTCCTCCTGCGCAATCCACCCCTGCGCAGTTGGCTCCCCGCGCACTTAACTCCTGCGCACTTGGCCCATGCGCCATCTGTCCCTGCGCCCTGTGCCCTTGCGCACTTGGCACCCTGCGCAGCTGACACCCTGCGCAATCCAACCCCTGATCCCCTTGCGCAAACCATTGGCTCTTGGAGTTTTGGTTTTATTTCTCTAAGCTTGGCTCTTCTATAGCCCTGGATATTGATATTTTATTAGATATTTTACGCCCATTTGATATTTTACGCCTTTTGTCATGAACTTGATTTTTCTTAATATGTTTGGAATGACTATTGTACATGTCATGGTATGACAAGGAACTTGCATAACACGACAGTGACCCGTAGTGGTTCACTCCTGACATGACCAACCTGACATGATAGTGGCCCGTCGTGGCACACTCCTGACAAGTACCCTGATATGATTTACCTTGATAACTTGATAGTGGCCCGTGGCGGCGCACTCTTGACTTGACTTGACTTGTAACTTGTAACTTGACTCGTATAATCAACTTGACACCGTGGGTGTTCCTGCTTGCTTGCTTGTGCAATCCACTTGTCTTGTCTTGCATCATGTCTAGGACGTGACTCTCTGGTTCCCACGGTCAGGGATTCATACCGAATATGGATTAGGCTAATGACTAGATCAAACTATAGTTCATGGAGAATTTCCAGTTACATGCAATCTCGTTATCTGGGCGCTCTTAATTGGACTTGTAGCTTGCCGACGAGTAGAGCAAATTTCTAGCGCACTGTCATGTGTTGCACCCTCTAAGTCACCTTAGTATATCGTCTCCTGGGCGATGTACCCAACCATACTCTCAACCCGCGGAAGGATAACTGGATGATCTGCAGGGCTTGGGACTGGGAAATTCTCGTTGCATCTTGTTAGTAATTAGGCTTGTGATAACCCTAGTTAGTTAAAGTAGTAAGCCGTAGTAATTGCATGGCCGCTTGTGAATGGATGATGTCTAGCCCTGTCTAAGTCTTGTCTAGTCCCTGTACCTGGTATTCCTGAACGTGATTGTTTTACTTGCTTTAACAATAATAGGGTAGGGCCAAGGAGATATTCAGGCGAAGGGTTACAACCCCGATCCTTGTTTGGTTTATGGGTTGTGACCTGGTTTCCAGAATAGTTCCACGTCCCTAGTCGTTTATTGTCCTGACGTGCTCTTTATTACTTATAGCTTCTTCCATTTCTTTTCTTATGTTCTGATATGCTGGCTTTTGTTCTTATTTCATGGCCTCCTTTGTGGCACTTGCTCTTTCTGGGGTTTGACCCAGCTGGTTTTGTGTGGCCAGATTTCGGAGCAGCTCCCGAGGATCTTCCGAACCTCCAGCCCGATGGTGGCGACTAGAAGGAACCCGGGCTACGAGTGGGTTTTCTATTTTGTTTCGCTCACTCAATTGTAAAATTATTCTTTTGAGGCGTTTAGCCGACGAGCACCTGTTAGCTCGATGCACTTTTACTTACTGTCTGCCTACGGGCTGTAAACATGATTAACAAATCCTAGGGTTGATCATGTATGACTTAACTCTTGCTAGTCCTAGCATTTTGTACGACTAGCTTCATGATCAGCTGATATGTAATATTTGGGACGCCTTCTATTGTATATTTGGTGGTCAAACATCTTGTGATCATATTACTTGCTTGAGATTGAGACAATAGGCTTGACCATAAGAGACCGTTGGCTTGTAGTAAACCCTTATATCTAGACAGCCGTGACCGTATAGTTGAGATGTATTCTATTTCAATATACGTAGCTGGCTATGTACGCCCCCGCTCTCCAGTATTCTGGTTCTGGGGCGTGACATGCATGTACCCTATTTTGGAAGACAATTAGTCGCCAATCCAATGATTATTTTAGAAAACTAGTTGAACATTTTTAAAGACAACATGACTAGGATCAAAACCCTACCGTTTCTTTTAATTTTAGTTATTTGTATAATAAGATAAATCGATTTGAAAATCGAAAAAAAACTTAGCAAAATCTGTTTCGAAAACTTGAAAATCTATCGACATAGGGTCCATCCCGACAATCCGGGCGATGTGGTCGCGAACCAAAAGCATCAAAAGGTGTGTATCGACTTTGCAGACATGTGAGCTTTGACGGAATTCAAATTGGTTACGTATATGCGACGAATTTGATGTATATTCGTCGATATTCACCGTATCGGCCCCTTTACAAATTCTCCAATTACTTTGTGCACGTTTGTCAACTCGAGACAAAACATATGCCAATAGGATCGTATCATTTTTCTGGTCATGTATGCCAAGTTTGGTCCGATTTTGTGACAGTTGACCGGATCGCCGTTTTATAGGTTCCATGATTCGACTCAACGGGCGAATTTGTGCACGGCCCACCGAAATCCAATTTTGGACATACCATTGGGTTTGTCTCGTCAAATCGGATCTGTGGACTTGTAGTTTGATGACTTTAGAGAACATAAATTCTGGCACATTTTTTGGTACAAAGCTGGTCCAACAACGGACACTGTTTTGATCCGAAATTATCGTTTTGCCCCTATGTCCATAATTGGACTTATGGGTATCCTATCGTATCTATTTTGATTATTTTGGAAATGTTGGCAATATCTATTTCAGCATCCAGGGACAGTTGCAGGAGTTTAGCTTTCGCGGACATTTGATCTGACAGGTTATTTAGGCGTGGTTGAGTCTACACCAGGCAAGTACACCTTGCCAAACTTTGTACAGTTATTTACATGCATGCTCTTATTATTCTTGTTCATTCATGTCTCCTTTAATTTTCCATATTTGATATCTTACCATGATTTATTTTTGTCTCTGATTTGTTATCACTTATTGTCACCCTTAGTTATATCTTCATACAGGACTTCGATAGCGTTATTTACTTGAGCGTATTGAATTGACTTGACTTGACTTGATCTCGTATTCATGTTACCTTAACTTGACCCTCTACCGATACTAGGGTCGACTACTTGACCACTCCCGACTCGGGGGACCCACGGCAGGACAACGATAGAGACTCACTATAGTTAGGGAGTACCAAGGCAGGCCTACGGTCATTCGATTCATTTTTGTTGTCATTCTTGGTATTATTATGACATGTCATAGAATTCTTCCATATGATCTTTAATCCCATTCTAGCAGTTATTTCTTATTTTCTCGCATGTTGTTTAATGTACAGTCGGCATGTATATTATGTGTCTTGCTAGTCCCCTGCGGACCTGGTGATCTCCCCAGGTATTAGATGAAGGTATGGTACACTATTGGAGGAGGGTTTCTACACCAAGGCTGCAGATATATTTAGTTGATATTTTATTATTCTCTTGTGCTACATATTCTTATCTTGATATATTCTACTTATTAGCCTAGTTTAATAGACTCGTGTTTCCTTTTGAGTCTATTTGGACATGTATGCTAGTGGGCTGCAGACCACGAACTATATTGTTCCTCCTTGATGTGTATTATTTTATATGGATTGAATATAGTTTGACTTGCCATGATTAGGCCTATTGCCATAGTCCATACAGCTTATACGTATTCGAGCTGGGCTGGAGTCCTCTCGATACGTAGCTGGCATGTATACGATCTCCTAGTCCTACATATTTTGGGATTGGGGCGTTACACTCCCAGCCGGTCTAGGGCTAGCCACTACCCCGCTGGCCTTCTTGGATCTTGCCGCAGGAGCTTTCGTGGTTCTTGATTACTTGGTTGCCATAGCGAAAAATCTAGGGTTCGAAGGAAGAAGAAAGCGCTGACAAAAATTTTCTGTTGGAAGGAAAAACAAAGAAAGCTTTTCTCTCTCCAAGCAGCCCCAATTTATAGGGTGCGGCCGCGTAAGCTAAAGAAGACAAAATGCTTTGTGCTCGAAGAGACTCTTCGAACGACATGGAAATTAAAAAGTTGAGATCATGAAGGTCGTTCCCTAGGAATGAGAAGTTGTGATCAACTTTTAATGAAACAACGGCTCAAGGCATTTAATGCGGAAGGCTAAGCGTGACGACAGCCTGTCAGCAAGCGTGCTGGGCATTCGTTTACAAAGGACACGTGTCATGCTTCTGTTAAAAGTATTCTGAGCTTGAATCAAGTTCGAAACACTTTGAAGCGGGTCTTGTAGAAGCATGAAAAAGCACAACCGTGACAAGAGCGTAGGTGATAAGTTGCAAACTTCACAAAAGCACAGGTATCCATTACCGCAGACAGTAAACAAACGTCACAACAGACGTACAAAGATGGTGCATAACAAGTTCTTTATAAAAATCATGTCTACAAAGATCTGTTACAGATTCTTCATGATTACATATAAAGACTAAAATACCTAATGTCTACTAGTGGGCAATCTTCAGAAAGTGCGCAGCCCCCATACGTGCACCAATGTCGGGACAAATCACTTCCTCCTCAGAGCAAGCCACTTCCTAGACAGACGCAGAGGAACTCCAATATGGCTAATGAAATAGCCATTGGCCCGAGCCAGAATGCAGCTCCTGCTCGCCACACTACTGCGGCTCTTGAGAAAGGCAGAGCACAACCTGTGGCTCTTCAGATTGGTAATCAATCCAAACTCGGAAGCTTGGATCTCGAAGACCTCCAAGTTGTTGTTCAGGTTCGAACTCCTCATGCCAAACACTCCAGTGCATCTCAAAATCCAGTAGCAGTTATTCTACAAGGACATAGCTTCTTTGAACGAAGAGATCCACAAGCAACATTCTACTTGTGCAAGGCCAACGGCCGTTCAAAGCCAAGTCAGGATCGAGCATGACGGTGGAAATCCTAAGAGACAGTGGATGTAACTCTTCAGAAAAGCTCCCCTTTATATAGGCTGAGTGTGGTCCAACCCCCAAATCCCACGTGTCAACCTGTCAAAGACCCCCAAATTAATGGGATGAACCTAGGACTCAACACAATGAATCTCATTTAATAGGTTTATTTGACTGAATCCTAGGCCACAAACTTTTTGAATTCTCCAAATGATGGCGGCAATTAAAGAATAGGATGACTGACTCATCCGTTAAAAGAGCAGTCATTAAATTGCTCTAATGACTTCGACTAAAACTAGCTCCTTCGACTCAGAAGCGCATCTACTTCATTTCGACTCAAAAACACGGCCACTTCAGTTCGACTCAGAGGCGCAGCCACTTTAGCTCGATTCAGAAGCGCAGTCACTTCGGTTCAACTCAGAAGCGCAGCTCTCTCGCTTCAAACCACCAGCGCAGCTCCTTCCATCCCGCCCAAAAGTGCATCCCGTTTAATAGCTCCTTCAGCTGACACTTTTTTGCCTCAAGCACAAGTCTACTCGTTGCTCCAAAGCACAGTGACTCCGTCGTCATTGAAACACAGTCTACTCTTCGCTCTAAAGCACAGTGACTCTGTCGTCTTCGAAACACAGTCTACTCGTCGCTCCAAAGCACAGTGACTCCGTCGCCTGAAGCACAGTCCTTTCATCGCCCAGAAGTACAGTGACCCTATCATCTTCGAAAACACGGTCTATTCGTCGCCCAAAAGCGCAGTAACATCAAAGCCTCACCAGAAGTGCAGCTCGCATAGATGAGCGGTCCTGTGAGGTAACATTATCCCAAGTAGCCACAAATGGGTACTTACATCTTGTCAGATATCACCCAATCGGTTTGCTTAAACCATCGCTCTTAAGATAGAACATAGTTTGATTTTGTTGATAAGAGCAATATCCTATCAGTTTGCTTAAACCACGAATAAGAACGTAGTTTCTTCCTATAGACGTGGGCTATATCCAGTCGATTTATTTAAACCAATGGCCCCCTAAGATAGGGACAAAATACAACTTCAGGAATAGGAATATAATCTACTCAGGTTCATCCAATCAATACTAAACGCACGCCGTGTGTCGTTTATTCAAGTTATGTTGATAACTCCCCAAGATCTTGATAAAAGAGAATCCCAGTGTCCGCCACGTGTCAGCTCCGTAGCAACCCTCATCGTGCAGTCTCAAGATTCCTTCATATCTCCACGTGCAGCGTTCCTGCACAATCCTTATACACATCGTATATGTGCTCACCTAAAAATAGGAGTTTTTCTTCGACAAAGAGGCTTTAAAATCTTCATAACTTCAGCGTCCTCTCGATTGACAACCCAGAGTTCCAGTCATAAGCACCAGAAAGCCAGAGAAAGTTCAACTCATCGTCAGATCGTTAATGGAGTAAAGGAGCTACTGCAGTGCTCCATCTCCACCATCATACTTCCCAGAAATTTTGTATTTAGATCTCCTGTTTAGGAATCGATTGTACTCTTTACACGTTTAATATAAAAAAAAGTTCGTATAAATTTTTGTCATGGCAAACAAGCACGTCCAAGATGCAGGGGGTAGCCAATTTTTAGTACTATACCACAACCCTACGTTCTAAAGGGACATTGATTCCCACAGAACTGAAGAGGAAAAAGTCGGAGGTACCCATCCCCAACATGCTTCTGAAGTCCCACGGACCTACGACAATCAGAATGTTGATTTCTATGACTACTCCAAGATGATTCCTTATACTTCCGACAATGAAGCATGAGAGTCAAGGACGAAAAGCGGGCGATCAATACCTACTCGTGTCATGCCATCAAATATGGCAAGTGATGAGCAGAGATTTCAGGACACCCGACGCTTTGAATTGCTCGAGGAGATGATGCACACTATGAATGCCAGTCTAGCATTCCTGACAAAGATTGTCGCCGAGCCAAAAGTGGCCCAAACTTCTTCACAACCGCAGGTTCAAGCTTTTAAATCGGAAAACAATGGAAAATCCAATGCCCCTAATCATCCAACTACAAGTCATCACATGGTGCTACTGTCTGCAGCCAGTGATCACACCCTGTCGTAAGTACCTATGCTAGCAGTTAGAGAAAATTCTTGAAGCTATCCGAGAACTCCGAATAAGAGCTGACGCGAAGGATAAATAAGAATCTTGACGGAAGATGGGGTTTAATCAACCTTTTCCATACGAACAGAATAAGGTGGTTTATCTTCCTATGTGCAAACCTTTGACCATTACTCCCTTTGATGGGAGGGAATCTCCCTGTCAACATCTGAATTATTTCAGCACCATGACGGGGCACTTAACAAATGACGATGCTCTCCTAGAAAATCTGTTTGTCGGTGCCTTGAAGGGAGTCGCCTACGAATGGTTTTATAGTATCCCAGACAATTGTGTATCAACCTTCGACGACATTCAGTATCTGTTCTTATCTCGATTTTATGAGCCGAGAATGGATATGATAATGTCCACTTTGTTGGGCACCACTCAAAAGGATAAGAAGTCTTCTCGGGGTTACATAGAATGGTTCCAGCAAGCTGCACTTAGATTACCACTCGGAGTTCCCGAGTCAGTCCTGATAGACAATTGTCAGAAAGAATTGTCACCTATGACAAAGCTCTGGACAGGTTCTTCTGGTCACACAAATTGGGCTGCATTTATTTCAGCTGAAGATGCCGAAAGAAAGGCCAAGGAAGCTCATTTGTTGGGGATGACCTTTCATAATGAGAAAGGTAGAAGAGTTGCTGAGGCTTCCAACAATAATGATCGAGAGTCCAAAGCAAAGTAGGTCATGACCGCAAGCCTCAGTCGGGGTGCAGCTCCTGCTCAGAAGCCCGAGAGACCCCCGATACAAAAAGGGAACTATGTTGGCCCATTGGTCATGGTTGAACCAGATTTTAATAATTGAAACTATGTCTCGATATAAGGGCTACTTGGACGATTGCTGAGAACTTCTACCACTCTGTTCAAGATTGAAGTTGTTTTTCCACATGAGTCTGTATTTCAATATTTGTAGAGGCTAAAAATTAAACTGTGCCACCCATTAAGTTATTCAAAATCATCAGATGGCGTTAAAAATTATATTGCGCCAAACAATCAAGTTGTGCAACATCAGGTTGCGCCAACGCCAGGTTGCGCTGGAGTCAGGGTGCGCGGAGCGACACGTAGTGCACTTCCTCGAGAAGCTATAACGACATCATCATTTTCTGACAACTGACAGCACAGAGATTAAGGAAAATTAATTCGAATTCCGTGCAATGCGATGCTCGAGAAGATTTTGTCAGCATGTAATTAATGCTGACAGCTGGTTCACGCAAGTCACTGAATGGCATGAGGATTAATCAGTACAGTACAAAAGACCTAGTCAAAGGCACCAGTCGTTGAATTGCGCCTATGTGCAGCTTGACAGATTGGCGCCACTTGATCAACTCTTATTTCAAAAATAGGGTGATGTATCGTGCAAGCCATCAACTTTGCAAAGCGTACCCACTACACTGCCCATGACCATGTCCATCTCAATCAAACATTGTCACACGTCTACAGCAGTTGGTGTAAACCGCTCGTGCAGGTTGTTACGTTGTGCCCACGTACAACCTGATGAAGCACGCGCAAGGTGATCAAATGGTGTTCAGGACAGAGTGACGTGGCGTGCAAGCCACTAACTTTACAGAACTTGCCCACTACACTGCCCATGACCATGCGCATCTCAATCAAATGATGCCACGCGTCCATAACAGTTAGTGCAACAGTTCGCGTAAGTGAACACGAGGCGCACAACCTGAAATACGTGCAATCAAGAATAACTATTAAACAGTTATTTCAAGAACTCTATAAATAGGTTTTCAAATCAATCACAAAACAACAAGAGTGATCATAATCTTCTGCTAAAGTGCTGTTGCATTCTCTAGAGGCTCGTGTCTTTGATATCACATCGTCCAAGGGATAAAGTGATCGTCTTCTGATTAGATTCCTATTGTTGTACTTCTCCAGAAATCAATTGTACTCCTGTACTCTTTTTCCTAGTTTATAATAAAACTTTTTATTCTTTGTAAACAAATTGGCGACTACTGGGGACGACTTTCTCCTCCGACGAGAAAGTGACAACTCAATGTGATACCGCATCAATCGGCAAGACGCAAAAGACCCTGGTCGTTCAAGTCGACCAGACAGCCAACGAGACCATGATCATTACTGGGGGTGCCAAGCGCACTGCTGCCGCTGTTATGAGCAAGACGTGCTCTGTTTGGACTTCTAAGTCCTCGGTGGCGCAATCTTCTGCCGCTGCGCAACTTGCGCCCATCTCTGCTTCGGCGCAACCTAAGGAAAATAGCCTTTTGGCTAATCCCTCTACTTCTTCGATTCTAAAATCGAAGGAAATGTTGTCTCGACACACTGCTGTCCAAAACAAAGAAAAGTGCCTAGCCTTCTCTTCTCTGGCGCAAACTGCACCTGTTCCTTCTTCTGCGTAACTTGCGCACATCACTGCTTCGGCGCAACCTAAGGGAAATAACCTTTTGGTTAATCCCTCTACTTTTTCGACTTTGAAATCGAAGGAAACTCTATCTCGACACACTGCTGTCCAAAACAGAGGAAAGCGCCCTTTAGCCTTTTCTTCTCCGGCGCAACTTGCGTCTGTTCCTGCTTCAGCGCAACTTGCGCATATTTCTGCTCCGGTGCAACTTGCGTAGGTTCATGCCTTGGCGCAACCCACATGTACTTCTGTACTAGCGCAACGTAAAGAAAAGCACTGTCTAGTGACTCCCTCTTTGTCACCAAACCAGAAATTTAGTGAGAAGCCACTAAATCAAGGAAAACGCTCTTTAGCCTTTCCTCATTCTGCTCGAGTCATTGACTGGGTGGAAAGTACTGCTCTCCTTAACAGAAATAGCCAAATCTCTCTCAGAAAGATGAGTTCTGTTCAGAACAAACCATCCTTGCAAAAGGGCATTATGCCCACTCCAAAGAGATCAGGGCTGGATTTACCAACCTTATGTATTTCAAGATCCCGACAAGGCAAACTACTAGTATCTCAAGTAGATGCACAAGCAGATCCTTTGTTAGACTTGCAAACCTATATCAATAGGTGCCAATTAGGATCAACCTCAGGAAATCACAAGATGTATCAAGCGCAATCTACACCAGTTGCTAACTTGCACCAGAGGAAGAAGGCTGAGGTAAAAGATCTTGTGACTTATGCTAACCAGCTTAGCACGTCCTTCTACACTCAAGGTACAGGATACCTCAGGAACAGGAACCATGTCCCGAATATCATCAAGGACTACGTTCCTGTAACTTCTTCTCGTCCTGTTTATGACCCCCGTGAACTCTTAATACAGAAGCGGAAGGTTGCAAATCCATCCCGTCCAGCAGTGGTCCAACAACAAGAACATCATTGCAACCACCATCATGAAGTTGTAATCAAATGCTGTTGTCAGTCAGCAAAGTGGTCCGTCTTTAACCATTTGAATTATGTTCAGACACCTGAACCAATCCTAGTAGATGAAGATGAACTACTCTATGCTTCTGTTAACATGGCATCTCAAAGCACTAGGGGTAGAAAACGTCCAAGATGTAATGCTTTCCACAATCCTAGTCAACAATACTTAGATCAGATTCATGAATCCGGTGAAGGAGTATACCAATATACTAGATCAAGAAGCCGATACACAATCGGTCAAAGGAATCTTCTAGATTCAAACCAAGATTCCTTCAGTCAAAAAGATATTCCTATCACTTATTCTGGGGAGTTCTTTATGTGACTTTGATGCTGATAATAAAAGTTCTGAAAGGACCATTCTTTCCACTAGCTCGTCTTCAAGGGCTAGAGAAGTGACTACTTATGCCGTCACAGAAGATCAAGACACCTCCACTTTTTCCAGTCAAGAGCAGAGAATTGCTGCTTTGGCGGCTAGCTTGAAGAAAATTGCTGAGATGATGGCAGGCATGCATGCTGTCATCATGGAACTACATACAGTTCCATCAATCGTGAATCTGATTCTGACTCAAGAACCTGTGACAACATCAGTTTCCCCCAATATTGATCTAGGGTACAATCTCCTCACACTGCTTCCATTCCTGCGCAGGCTATTCCAAGTCAATCTGATACAGGGGTGGTACTTATCATGCGGTACCCCCTCCTAACACATTGAATCAATCCACTACTCTGCAATCAACAGGAGAAACAAATGAGGCCGTAAAACTTTTACGTACTCAATTTGAAGCTTTCAAACAGAATGATGGCCTACAGAAGCTTGGGATCAAATAGCCCTATCCTATAGAATGAAAAGAGGTCCAATTTCCTTCTAAATACAAATCCCTACTATTATGCTATTTGATGGCAGTACGTCTCCAAGTCAATACCTCAACCACTTTGAAGTAATGACTGATCAACTTCAACCAAATGATGCTCTTTTTACTAGAGTATTTGTTGGCTGTTTAGCTGGTGCAGCATATGACTGGTATCATAGTTTACCAGATGGATGTATAACCTCTTTCGCTGGCTTCAAACAAATGTTCTTGGAACGATTTTATGTGGAAACCAACGATATTTTGCCCTCATCAAAATCAAACAACGACATAATGGAACGACTAAACATTTCATTGAACGGTTCCACCGTGAAGCACTCAAATTGCCTCTCGGAACTCCATATGCTTTAACTATAGACACCTGCAAATCAAACTTGTTGTCTATAATCAGCATGTGGACAGGATCAATACATTTCCAGGATTGGCCTTCTTTCATAATGAATGTCGAAGCCACAAAAAAGTACTGACAAATTCAAGCAATTAGGCATTCAAATGCCTAATCTTGACAAAGGTGAACGTGCTACACCAAATAATAATGGCCGAAAGAACAATTGTAAGAGCAAGAAGACTTTGGCCATTAACCTCAAAGGCAAAGAAGTTTTAGCCATCAATGTAAATCAGCCAACATCTACCCCTACAGTACCACCACAATGGACACCTCGTCTAAAAGAATAATACTCTTTCGATGAAGATGACATCATGAGTATCTTTGATTGCCTCATCAAGAGCAATAAACTCCAACTGCCAGAACCTCAATAGCCAGATAAAGTTGGTAAGACTGACCATCCTAAATATTGTGTTTACCACAGGTTTATTGGACATCCAACTCGAGCGTGCTATGTGCTCAAGGGTAAAATTCAAGAGATGGTCAATTCTGGTGCAATCTCTCTCCAGCAAGACGAGAAAACTGTAACAGCTAATATCGTCTCTTTACAGTTTAGAGATTTTTCAGCTCAATTTGTGCAAGACGGCGTCATCCCCATTCCGAGAACTACTCTGGAAATTATTAATCTTCCACCTGCACGACCAGATGGTCTTGTTCCTTTGTCTATTGTTAAAGGAAAGATTATATGGATCCATCCAGATTTAGTGGTGAACTTTGAAACACCATCTTCTTCCACCAAGTCCAAGAAGGCCACTAAAAATAAATTATGTCACATGATTTCATTTGGTGAGCATTGTCTTCTACCTCTTGCTGCTACCTTTATCCCGGCAGCAGATAATCCTTCTTCTTCTTCCACTGATAAGACAACATTGTCAAAATCAGAAGCCAAATACCAACCAGCTTTTCATCTGTACAGTCCACAATCTTGTGAACTCATGACGAAGATGGGATATGATCTACAAGAGGCCTCTGGTTTGAATCATGGAAAGGGATCTCTTGTACCCCTTTCTCTATATCTTTCTCACAACCAATCTCGGGTTGGTTTAGGTTACTGGACAAACTCTCCATCTTGTCGAAAGAAATCTTCCAGAAACAAAATCCAGGCAAAGAGTTGCAATATGGTGTCCTTTGACCCTGTATCCGAAGAAGAAGTCTTAACTGATACCAGATCGGGGAAACCTTACCTAAGGGACTATTCAGAAGGTCAAGAAGACCCTGCTCCAGCTTTGGAGGCTCCTCAAGCATCATCTTCTCCTGTTGATAATAATTTATCAGCTTCATCACCTTCAATAGAGTCAACTCTTCCCAAATCGACGATAGCCGACAAAGGAAAATAGCATGTCCGTTTCGACAAAGTATTGAAGAAGACTTCAATCTTGGGACTTGAGAAGCTGTATAACTTTGATATACTGGCTCAGCTGGCTAATACTCTGGCAAGATTGTTAATATTTGTGCTACTCCGTCTTTCGAGGGAGACTCGAGAAACGTTGAGTGAAGCTTTAACGCAAGCTAATACTTGTCTAGTACTTCTCAAGAAACCAGAGGATGAGCCTATAACATGTCTTCATTGTCATAGTGTGATGAAGCTGATGCCAAACATCACCTTTACACAAGACGATATGCTGTTAGAAGATAATCATCATGATCGACCCCTCTACTTCACGGGATATGTAGATACCATGAAGGTTGATCGTATCTTGATCGATCCTGGGTCTGCGCTCAGCATCATGCCAAAGACTCTACTAGATGCATTGAAGATTCTTGTACATAATCTTTCAATAACCATCACGATAATCCTGGGATTCAATTCTGGGAGAAGTGAACCTTTGGGAAAGATTCGCCTGAAAGTTCAAATAGGCAATCTTCGTAGGAAGGTTACTTTCTACGTGATCGACAATCACGGCTCTTACAATGCTTTACTGGGAAGACCCTTTCTGCATGAGCATAACATTGTACCATCCACTTTCCATCAATGCTTCAAATATGTGAACGCCAATAGAGAAGTCCAAAAGGAAGTAGCTGATTTAAACCCTTTTAAGGGTATTGAAGCATATTTTACGGACTCTCGGATGTACAAAGAGGAGTTCATGAAAGTTGTATTGGCAATATATAGCGAGGAAGATCAGAAACATACTTCAAAAGATGTTCTCATGATCCCGTCAAAGGACGTGCTATTTGTCCTTTTCTTCGCAGACATTGACCATACATCTTTCCTCTCATAACGAACAACCTCCTGCTGTAGAAAAGGAACAAAGGGAGCTCACCTCTTCTGAGCCTCTTGTTATCGACCTTCTTCGAAACAAACCTTCTCCTTCTCCTTCTCCTTCTCCTCCTCTGGTTATCAACCTTTCTAAGCCTTCTGTGAAGGCTAAGAATCATGTTATAAATGATGATGTACAAATCAATAAAGTAGCATCTCCTTTACAGTATACTGATGTCTTTTATTATACTCGATGGGCTATAATTTTAAAGCTGGTCTCAACGGCGGCAAAGGAAGGCGAACTTCTATTCGTATTCCTGCTCCGAAAGCAAAATCACAACAATACTACAGCAAAACAAAGCGAAGATTAGGTTATACTTCACCAAATCTGACTCCAGAAGCCTCCAAATCCGAGGAAGAAGAACGATCTAACTCTTCTGATTCTATCTTATGGGATTCAGATACCAGTGTAGGGCACGTCCATCTCGTGACTCTATCTTCCAATATGGTGACTGTCGAGTTCTCGAAAAATGATGAAGACTTTGTCGAAACTTCTGAATCTGATCCTTGGGCACAAAGGATGGATGCTCAATAGGATCTTCGCTTTGAGCAACGTGAGCCACCTACTGAAGATCAGTTGGTTTAAGTTAATATTGAGGACGAAATTGCCCCAAAACTGATATTTGTCAGCAAAAGCCTCCCTGAAGTGGATAAACAAGAACTGATCCAACTCATTAGGGAATACATTGATGTATTCGCTTGGAGCTATGAAGATATACCAGGGTTGGATCCTCAGATCGCTACCCATAAGCTCAACATTCTGCCAAATCCGAGGCCAGTTAAATAGTAACAACATCGATTTCAACCTGACATGATGGATGCCATAGAAGCTAAAGTCAAGAAACTCATCGCTTGCAGTTTTATCAGAGAAGAACAACATCCGGACTGGGTGGCTAATGTTGTCCCAGTTTTGAAGAAGATAGGGAAAGTTCGAGTTTCTATCGACTTCAGAGACCTTAATGAAGCCTATCCCAAAGACGAATTCCCTCTCCCAATCACTGATGTCATGATTGACAATACTTGCGGATTTGAACGCATGTCCTTTATAGATGGATTTTTAGGATACAATCAGATCAAGATGCATCCAGAAGATAAGAAACATACATCTTTCCGTACTCCTCTTGGATTCTATTGCTACACTGTCATGCCATTCGGTCTTAAGAACGCTGGTGCAACTTATCAGCGGGACATGAGTACCATCTTTCGTGATCATTTATGAAAGACTGTTGAATATTATGTTGACGATATTGCTGTCAAAAGTCGTCTAAAAGAAGACCATATTCAAGATTTGAGAACTATTTTCGATCTAATGCGCCAGCATCAGCTCAAGATGAATTCCACCAAGTTATTCCTGGGAGTCTCTAGTGGCAAATTTCTTGGATTCGTTATTACTCTAAAGGTATACATGTTGACCCTGGGAAAATTAAAGCTATTCAAGAGATGCATCCTCCACGCAACCTAAAAGAGCTACGAGAATTCGAGGGACGGCTTGCGTACATCTGGAGATTCATCTCAAATCTCTCTGGATGCTATAGACCATTCACTCAATTCATGAAAAAAGGTATATCTTTATTTGGAATGAAGAATGTCAACAAGCATTTGAAGACATAAAGCGATATTTGATGAACCCTCCAGTTTTAGTGCCTCCAGTGTCAGGAATACCTTTCCTGATGTATGTTCGAGCAATGGACCACTCCTTAGGTGCTTTATTAGCTCAGAAGGATAAAGAAGGTCATGAGCATGCTATCTACTACCTTAGTAGCATGATGGTTGGAACTGAGCATCGATACACTCCAGTAGAAAAAGAATGTCTAGCTTTGATGTTTGCTGTTCAAAAGACGAGACATTATATCACGGGCCAAACTATTCATTTTATTTCTAGAGTTAACCCTCTCAGGTTCCTGATGAAGAAGCCCAGTACACTCAACTCTAGGCTTGCAACATGGGCCATATTGTTAGCAAAATATGATATGGTTTATGTTCCTTAAAAGTCTGTTAAAGGTCAAGCCCTTGCTGACTTTCTAGCAGCTCATCCAGTTCTCGAAACATCTAAACTCTACGATGAGAATCCAGATGAAACCTTAGAGTCCAACATGATTTCAGAAGAAATTCTTATTTGGCGTTTATTCTTTGATGGTGCATCCAGAATTGGACCAAAAGGTGCTATTATTGCTGGAGTTGGAATTGTTTTTGTCTCACCAGAAGGGCTAGCCATCCAAAGAGCTTATTCTTTAGATGAGCCATGTTCCAACAATGTGGCTGAATACAACGCTATGCTCATTGGTCTCTAATTGGCTCAATAATTAGATATTGAGTATCTTGAAGTTTACGGAGACTTCAAACTGATTGTCGATCAAGTTAGAGGCACATATGAAGTTTGACATCAAGATTTGGTTCCATATCATGATGCGGCAATCAGGATGGCAACTTCATTCAAAGGCTTCTTCATCGAGCATATACGTCGAGCATGTAATACGGAAGCTGATGCACTCGCTAATCTTGCAGCAGTATTAGCAATTCCCGTCAGAAGGCAACAAATGATCGTCATTACTAATAGAGAGTTATTTTGTGTCCAGAATAACTTAAATATGGAAGTTAACAACCCAAACATGGAATTCAACAATTCAGTTGAAATTTGTGCCATCAATGAAGATTGGAGGACTCCTTTCATAGACTTCGTAGTCCATGATATCCTACCCAAAGATCCTAAGGAGGCTACAACAATTCGACGACGGTCACTCAAATTTTACTATAATCATACTACAAAGATACTCTACTGACGAACGTTCGACGGCTTACTCCTACGTTGTCTTACGGGGGAAAAAGCAAAACAAATACTTCATGAAGCTCATGACGGTGTTTGTGGTGCACATCAATCTAGTCCTAAATTACAGGATCGTATTCGCCGTATGGGCTATTATTGGCCCTCAATGGTATCTGATGCAATCGAGTATGCAAGAAAGTGTCGAGCATGTCAAATCCATGCTGACTTCGTTCATCAACCGTCAGAATTCCTTCATCCGACGGCAACATCTTGGCCCTTTGAAGCTTGGGGAATAGATGTCATCGGTCCTATCAACCCTCCATCGTCTCGAGGACATCGGTTCATATTAGCCATAACTGATTACTTCTCAAAATGGGCTGAAGCTATACCTCTAGCTAAGGTCAAGACAAGCAGCGTCATTAACTTTACCAAGCATCATATGATTTATAGATTCGGTGTTCCTCGACGAATCATTCACGATAATGGGCCACAATTCATCAGTCAGAAGTTCAGCAGATTCTGCGATGACAACAGGATCAATAATATTGCTTCTACAGCTTATAACCCTGCAGCTAACGGGTTGGCAGAAGAATTTAACAAGACCATCATCAAACTCCTCAAGAAGTTTGTTTCTACCAACAAACAAAACTGGAGTGAAAAGCTTGAAGAATGTATGTGGGCTTACCGTACTACTATATGTACTCCTACAGGCTGCACACCTTTTTCTTTGGTATATGGATATGAGGCCGTCTTACCATTGGAAATCCAGATCCCTTCCCTAAGAATTGCCACTACCAATGAACTCACAACCGAAAACAATGATCACCTGAGACATCAGGAGCTTGAAGCACTTGACGAGAAACGGCTCCTAGCTCAACAACATATTGAGTTATACTAAGCTCGTCTTTCAAAAGCCTTCAACCGTAAAGTCAAAGTCCAAACATTTCAAAAAGGAGAACTAGTTCTAACCGTCAGACGTCCTATGACTATGACGCATATGAGCAAAGGCAAATTCGAAGCAAAGTGGGAAGGACCCTATATTATAAGCAAAGTTTTCTCCAACTGAGCTTATCAATTGACTGGTATGGATGGTCGAGTCGCCATGATGTCCAACTGAGCTCATCTTCGGCCTCGTCTTCATCATCATCCTCCTCCTCATCCTCATCTTTATTTTCATCGTCGATTTCAACTGTATTCTCATCTCCATCAAATTTGTCTTCTTCTTCTTCTTCTTGTTCTTGTTCTTGTTCTTCTTCTTCTTCTTCTGCCTCATTATTTGGGACAAGATGCCTCTTTCTCTCCTGGTTGACAGCTAAGTCTTGTGTATCAACCTCTTCTTCCCCTCTATTTTCCTCAACAAAATCTTTAACATCCGTTGTATTCGAGTTTTGTCCCAAGTCTTAGGACTTTTCGATCTGGTCCTCTTAGTATGCTGGGTCTCCAACGTTGAATATATTTCTAGATTTAATCTTGCATACTACCCACCAGTCAAATCGATCTCTACGACGCCTGTAACACCCAGTTTTCTAAAATAAGAGTAATTTTGAAATTTTGTAATTATAATCATTTAATAATGATATTTAAATCATATTGTGATTTTTGGTAATTTTTAATCAATTTAAAACTATTTAAAACATTAAATTATGATTTTGATGGTTAACTAGTCAAACCCTAGTTTTGCTAAGCCTAGAGACTAACCATGACCAAGGGAGCCTAGCCATGTGATTAGGATGACTAATTACAAGTTTTTAGCCTAAGGGTATTTTGGTCATTTTGACAATTTTGTGAAATTGTATTTTTGATTAATTAATATTGTGCTAATTGAATTGTTAGAGACTAACCTCTAAGCTTAGCCTAATCTAGATTAGCCTTGAGTTTAGAACCTTGATTAGGTTAACCTAGTATTGACTATGATTGTTAATATCTAGATATTTCATAGTAGGATATTTATACTCTTAGGATATTTGTGAAAAAGGTAGCCTATGACAAGTTGAACCAATAGGAAGGCCTAGAATTGGGTGGACAACTCCTAGGCACTCATCTAGACCTAAAACCTAACCCTAAATCATCTAATGGCAGTCACAATTGATCCCCCTTCCTATAAAACATCCTTAGTGAAAACCCTTGCCTCTTTTACAACTTCTTAGAACCCTAATAGTTCCTCCCCAAATTTCCTTCCCTAAATATCCAAATCAAGCCCAAATTGGTTCTAATCAATTGCAACATCACCCTCTACCATAGTGGAAGCTAGTAAGGGCTTGCTAGCTAGGGTTTGAAGTGCTTTGGTGAATTGGAGTTCAAGAAGAAACCTCATAATAACCCTTTTTTATTGAGATTCAATCTCAATAGGTAAATCCCATGAAACCCTTCAAAAATCATGTTTTATTTCATAGATGCATGCATATAGGTATACCCTAGCTGTAGGGATAGTTTGGTGCTAGGTGGTGTCCATTTCGTGTCCGTATCGGACACGTATCGGCCCAAATGAATAGGTGTTCGATGAAATATTTGTTAGAAATTAATTGTGTCAATTTCAGAAACTAGATGAATAGAAAATTAGGTTATTATGTATATATCACTAAACAATTTGACTGAGCACGAATTCGAGTCGTGTCCGTGTCCAAAATGGACACGAATACGTGTACGAGGCCACGGTTCACTATCCTGCTACCCGTGTCCGAGTTCTCCCGGGACACAGCATGAGAGGACACCAAATTTTGCATGCAGGTAGGGGAGATGACTGACACTAAGCCTATAAAATTTTATAGGATTTGATGGAGTGGTTTGGGAGTTATTCGACCCGCACCGATTCCTCACTGTCGCACACGCATTGTACACGCGCAAAAAATCGCGTCTGATACGCTCATATTTCTTGGACACGACACGGGTTGAGGGTTGTACAGACATGTGGACACACACCCCTATGTTCCCTCTACACGTGTGCACAAGCATGACATATCTCGAGCCCTGTGTCGAGCCCACGAAAGCTCGACACGCACGCACGAGGCCCATGTTGCACTGGTTTCAGACACAGTTGATTTCGTTGGTTTTGACACGATTGTGTCCACTTCGTGGACATGTCTAGGCTTGTGAGGACACGTGGGACGAGTACCTACCTCTGTACACCTATTTCATTTATTGATTTCGAGTTTTTATTAGAAATTAGATTTGAATTTGAGGAGATTCCTATTTCAACTGATACTTAGTTGCTGTTTTAAAAATCCTGAATTGATTTCCCTATTACAACCAATTTTTCCTGTTTAAATTGCCATGTTTGAATCTTACACATATGTATTAGACTATTATAACGTGGGTTATTGACTGGTCCTAGGTTTTTAGATTTCGAATTTGGTTTTGGGAGTTTGAACTGATATGTATGCATTCACTGATACATGCTGTTAGTTTGAATTTCTGACTTTTCATTCCCATTCTAACTGAAATGTGATGTTTAAATTACATGTTAGATTCAAGTAAGCCTGTATTAGTTACTGATAGATTGGTTTTACATGATAGAATGGGTTTTACACTTGAGTAATGGGTTTTCGAATTGCTTGACTGATACATTGTCCTGAGTTTTAATTCTTGAACTTTCATTTCCCTGTTACAACTGATTTCTTAATATTTATTTGCCATATTTGATTCACACATGTGTATTAGTTCCTGTTAGTTTGATCTTTTATGATAGATTAGGTTTTATGTTCATGTAATGAGATTCGACATGTGGTTTAGGCTGTGCATATGTGGACTGATACACAGTCCAAATCCTGAACTTTTTATTCCTTTCCTTAACTGCTTTGATGTATTGCCATGCTCAGTCATTCACAGGCATGCTAGTTTACATTGGATTAAATTCATGTTAGTTTAGGTTTCATTGTTGAATGGGATTTGAAATTGGTTTGGGATGAATATATAAACTGTCATTGAGTTTCCTAAAACTGAGAACTTTTCATCAGTTTTTGATTCAATTCCTGAACATTGTTAATTTGTTAATTTCCACTGTTAGTTAACTATTAACCTAATGTGAGCTGTCATTCAGTCCCCATATTCCTAAATACTAAATTTGAAGTTTGTTTACTATTTTCTTAATGTTTCCACACATCAATCCACATTGATACTACATGTACACACACATTTCCTAACCTAGCACTCTATTACTAACCTTGTGCTAGCTGAACCATGTTAGCTTATGCACACTTCACCCCATTCATCTCACTCACTCCTTTACACATGTTTGTATAAGCTAAATGTAATGTAAAGTGAATGTGACTTATATATTGATATGTAAGTTTATGCAAATGTACAATTGTGTTAACATACATGTTATGCAATTAGGATATAGATAGCTTAGCCTATGTCTTTCCTATTCACCACCATGTTCACACACTTAGACCCCCTTACATGCTAACTTCACTTTCTCTATTGACATATGTATGTATGAGATTCATGATAAATAGCTATGGAATGTGCTTTAATGTGAGGTGCTTGATGTGTGTGGCTTGTATAGCCTAGATGGTGTGTGTGCATGCTAGAATAGGCTGGTTAGGCCTAGTGAGACTAGTTTAGCTTAGGCATGACCTATTTGACCTAGTTTGACTAGTCTAGTTGACTAGAGTTGACCGAGAGTTTACTTTAGTCCAGTTCGACCCCAAACTTTATATAGATGCATTATAATAGTCTGTTATATTATTTTAGACTTATAGTGACTTGTACTGTTCTATAGGAGACAGACACCACTCCTCGGATAGTAGATACTCTTCAGATACTCAGGATACAGGCGAGTATATTCTCTGATCATTTCATATCTTGTTTAGGATTATATTTCCTGCTTTAGATTACTTTATATGATGCTGACACGTTGGAAACATAGATTAGTACTATATGGATCTTGTCGTGCAATGTTATCCCCTTAGCAGATATATCAGGTATTTCGTGTTCGTGTACTTTATCATGAGCATCGTGTACTCCTTGTATTCGTGCTTTTCGTGTGCAAATCGTGTGAAATCGTGTATACTCATGTGCTCACATGATCTTCGTGTACGACTATACTTCGTATACAATAACATAACTTAGCTAGATCCTTGTGTATTGATTGGGGCGGGGGAGTAGAAGTGGTTATGTAATCAATCCAGTAGATTACTCATGTACAACCTCTTTAAATTACTTGTGTACAACATCGTGTCATTTACATAACCATCTTGTGCTCTGAATCACTAGTCACTGATAGTTCTCTATATATTGTAGCTATTTACTTACAGTCTCTCTCTTTTTACATCATGTTGTTCTTCAGTTTCCTATATCTTACTCTCTAGTATGTTTATATTTCCTAACATGTTATGATTTGTTGAGATGTACTGTACTCGGTGCTGTCCTTACTGGACCTGTTAAAAATTTTACAGTGAATGATGAGGCTCTGGTGTCTACCCATTATGGTACAGCTTTAGCCAACACTTGTGACTTGGACCCACTTGCAGTAGAGGATCTACCACCAGTGCTTTAGACTGCTAACTTAGACTCTTACCTTGTCTTCTCATTGATAAATTATTGTATATACTGGGAGTTTGTTTTATCTGATGTTCTGATTATGTATTTATCTTAGACACTTAGACTTTATCTGGATTGTTTTCTCTGTGGATTCATTCTGTTCTTATCTATCCATCTATCTTTTATCAGCTCTACCTTAGATGTGATCGAGACTGTATTTGTTATGGCACCTCCATTCGGAGTGTATATTCTGTACAGGTACCTTTATATTGTTAGATGTTTGACCTAGGACAGCGTTCTACCGTCGAAACTGCAGCGTAGGCAGGACGTACCCATGTCTCGTACCATTACTCTAGGGTGCGGGTTATGACACATTTTTAGTGGTGGCCTATGCAGGTCCTGAGAGTCGCAGTTAGTATGATTTTATAGTGGTACTCAAACTAGAGTGTCACTACAGCCTGTGGTAGAATATAGGATATAAGTTTTGAGGTACTTAATCACAGTTAGAATTCCTTGAGAGATTCCTGGGATGTCCCTTGAGAATCTCAATCTGAACTTCAAATTTGAAATCTTTTTCTCTTGTTTTGATTTACCCTTATTCCTTGATATTTGAATTTGATTTTGATGGATCGTTGTTGATTTGATTTTTCTTATCGAGATGAATTTTATGACCCGAGTTACGGTATCTTCTGATAACTTATGTTGATGGAAATAACAGGGATGGTAAAACGTCTACATTATTAGGGAACCTAGAGTTTACCGTAGCTATATTAGCCGGCGTGGCAAGAACATAGGGACCTGACTTCGGATGTACATATCTTGATTAAGAGATTGGAATTTCTTGCAGCTATACTAGTCGACATAGCAAGGATTCCAGACGACATGATCATAGAGATGCATACCCCAGTTATGGACTCTATCGTTCATCGCAGCCTTGCTTACTAGTGTGGCGAGGATTCTGAGTATCATAATTTTGGATAGACGCATGTGATTATCAGATTATATCTTGAAGGTTTTTAAAGTATCACCTCTTTCATTTCTCTTCTGTTAAAAAAAATTGTTTTCCATCATCAAATAACTTAGGAGTAGGGATAACTTTAGTTGACTATTCTAATTCCTTGTAGAAATCCATTAGTTATAACTCTTTCTTAGTATGATGATTTGATGAGTTGTGATTAGGCCTTTATCTTAGGAATGATAGTATAACCCTGGCTTTAGAGTAGTGACCCTTGTAGCTGGTTCTCTGTTGTTTATATTTACCAATTTCCATATAGAATAATAGACTGCATTATAGCCTTTGATGATTGATTTTTCCTTACTTTTTCTATTATGGTACCCATGACCCGAGCGCGTTGTCTGAGAGCTGCTGCAGCTCCGGAGACTAGGAGCGTGCTCCCACCTCCTATTGCTCAGGAGGTAGTGACCCCTCAGGCTGACCAAAGGGTAGTGGTACCTCCCGCCATCGAGGAGGTGTTAGCACGCTCACCAGAGAGTTTCTCTCCACCACATGTTATTCAGGAGAGAGCTGCAGTCTCATCTGAGACCGAGAGTCTTTTTCGCCTCCTCCTCTACCTCCAGGAGTGGTACCCTATACCATACCCTCGGTATGTTTGTTTCCTGACGGAGCTCAGATATCTAAACTTCTCCGGGATGTGTTGGAGGCACATAGAGTTCAGGTTGAGATCCTAAGGGAGCAGGGCCACGGGATCCAAAAGCTATGGGATTTGGTACATTCAGGAGGAGAGCCTAGTTCTAAGAGGACGAGGAGCAGTGTATACCAGAGCCCCATGAGCACACAGACTATCAGTCTAGACCAGCCTATCCAGTCCAAACTCCTGTTCAGCAGAGGTCAGTTGAGAAAGTGCCTACTTGTACCTTCTGTAGGAAGCTTGGACATATATGGGACCACTGTAGGAAGAGAAGAGGGGTGTGCCTGTTTTGTGAGTCAGCTGCACACCTGGTGCGCGACTGTCCTTCTATACTTATTCCAGCCAAGGCTCCGCCTTCGAGAGGGACTTTCAGCCACGAGACCTAGTTAGAGGTGAGTCCTTGACCTATATCTTAGCCAGTCTTTGATAATTGATGCACCCCAGATTGCTTGTATGTTTTGATACCCTATGACCGTTTTGGTTTAGCATGACTAGTATACCTAGATGAGACTTTCAACTGCCACCATATGCCATGACCCTGTATGCCATTCTTTTAAATTATATGATTTAGTTAAGTTCTGATACCATGATTGCTGAGGACGAGACTCTAGAAGAAGTACGACCATCTTAATTTTGAGGACGAAATTTTTCTAGGGGGGTAGACTTGTAACACCCAGTTTTCTAAAATAAGAGTAATTTTGAAATTTTGTAATTATAATCATTTAATAATGATATTTAAATCATATTATGATTTTTGGTAATTTTTAATCAATTTAAAACTATTTAAAATATTAAATTATGATTTTGATGGTTAACTAGTCAAACCCTAGTTTTGCTAAGCCTAGAGACTAACCATGACCAAGGGAGCCTAGCCATGTGATTAGGATAACTAATTACAAGTTTTTAGCCTAAGGGTATTTTGGTCATTTTGACAATTTTGTGAAATTGTATTTTTGATTAATTAATATTGTGCTAATTGAATTGTTAGAGACTAACCTCTAAGCTTAGCCTAATCTAGATTAGCCTTGAGTTTAGAACCTTGATTAGGTTTACCTAGTATTGACTATGATTGTTAATATCTAGATATTTCATAGTAGGATATTTATACTCTTAGGATATTTGTGAAAAAGGTAGCCTATGACAAGTTAAACCAATAGGAAGGCCTAGAATTGGGTAGACAACTCCTAGGCACTCATCTAGACCTAAAACCTAACCCTAAATCATCTAATGGCAGTCACAATTGATCCCCCTTCCTATAAAACATCCTTAGTGAAAACCCTTGCCTCTTTTACAACTTCTTAGAACCCTAATAGTTCCTCCCCAAATTTCCTTCCCTAAATATCCAAATCAAGCCCAAATTGGTTCTAATCAATTGCAACATCACCCTCTACCATAGTGGAAGATAGTAGGGGCTTGCTAGCTAGGGTTTGAAGTGCTTTGGTAAATTGGAGTTCAAGAAGAAACCTCATAATTACCCTTTTTCATTGAGATTCAATCGTAATAGATAAATCCCATGAAACCCTTCAAAAATCATGTTTTATTTCGTAGATACATGCATATAGGTATACCCTAGCTGTAGGGATAGTTTGGTGCTAGGTGGTGTCCATTTCGTGTCCGTACCGGACACGTATCGGCCCAAATGAATAGGTGTTCGATGAAATGTTTGTTAGAAATTAATTGTGTTAATTTTAGAAATTAAATGAATAGAAAATTAGGTTATTATGTATATATCACTAAACAATTTGACTGAGCACAAATTCGAGTCGTGTCCCTGTCAAAAACGGACAAGAACACGTGCACGAGGCCACGGTTCACTGTCCTGCTACCCGTGTCCGAGTTCTCACTAGACACAGCACGACAGGACACCAAATTTTATGTGCACGTAGGGGAGATGACTGACACTAAGCCTATATAATTTTGTAGGATTTGATGGAGTGGTTTGGGAGTTATTCTACCCGCACCGATTCCTCACTGTCGTACGCGCACTGTACACGCGCGAAAAATTACGTCTGATACGCTCATATTTCTTGGACACGACAAGGGTTGAGGGCTGTACAGACATGTAGACACATACCCCTTTGTTTCCTCTACACGTGTGCACAAGTACGACATATCTCGAGCCCTGTGTCGAGCCCACGAAGGCTCGACACGCACGCACGAGGCCCATGTTGCCCTAGTTTCTGACACAGTTCATTTCGTTGGTTTTGACACGATTGTGTCCACTTCGTGGACACGTCTAGGATCGTGAGGACACGTGGGACGAGTACCTACCTCTGTACACCTATTTCATTTATTGATTTTGAGTTTTTATTAAAAATTAGATTCGAATTTGAGGAGATTTCCATTTCAACTGATACTTAGTTGCTGTTTTAAAAATCCTGAATTGATTTCCCTGTTACAACTAATTTTTCATGTTTAAATTGCCATGTTTGAATCTTACACATATGTATTAGACTATTATAATGTGGGTTATTGACTGGTCCTAGGTTTTTAGATTTTGAATTTGGTTTTGGGAGTTTGAACTGATATGTATGCATTCACTGATACATGTTGTTAGTTTGAATTTCTGACTTTTCATTCCTATTCTAACTGAAATGTGATGTTTAAATTACATGTTAGATTCAAGTACACCTGTGTTAGTTACTGATAGATTGGTTTTACATGATAGAATGGGTTTTACACTTGAGTAATGGGTTTTCGAATTGCTGGACTGATACACTGTCCTGAGTTTTAATTCTTGAACTTTCATTTCCTTGTTACAACTGATTTCTTAATGTTTATTTGCCATATTTGATTCACACATGTGTATTAGTTCCTGTTAGTTTGATCTTTCATGATAGATTAGGTTTTATGTTCATGTAATGAGATTCGACATGTTGATTGGGCTGTGCATATGTGGACTGATACACAGTCCAAATCCTGAACTTTTTATTCCTTTCCTTAACTGTTTTGATGTATTGCCATGCTCAGTCATTCACAGGCATGCTAGTTCACATTGGATTAAATTCATGTTAGTTTAGATTTCATTGTTGAATGGGATTTGAAATTGGTATGGGATGAATATATAAACTGTCATTGAGTTTTCTAAAACTGAGAACTTCTCACCAGTTTTTGATTCAATTCCTGAACATTGTTAATTTGTTAATTTCCACTGTTACTTAACAATTAACCTAATGTGAGCTGTCATTCAGTCCCCATATTCCTAAATACTAAATTTGAAGTTTGTTCACTGTTTTCTTAATGTTTCCACACATCAATTCACATTGAAACTACATGTATACACACATTTCCTAACCTAGCACTCTACTCTCAACCTTGTGCTAACTGAACCATGTTAGCTTATGCACACTTCACCCCATTCATCTCACTCACTCCTTTACACATGTTTGTATAAGCTAAATGTAATGTAAAGTGAATGTGACTTATATATTGATATGTAAGTTTATACAAATGTACAATTGTGTTAACATGCATGTTATGCAATTAGGATATAGATGGCTTAGCCTATATCTTTCCTATTCACCACCATGTTCACACACTTAGACCCCCTTACATGCTAACTTCACTTTCTCTATTTACATATGTATGTATGAGATTCATGATAAATAGTTATGGGATGTGCTTTAATGTGAGGTGCTTGATGTGTGTGGCTTGTATAGCGTAGATGGTGTGTGTGCTTGCTAGAATAGGCTGGTTAGGCCTAGTGAGACTTGTTTGGCTTAGGTATGACCTAGTTGACCTAGTTTGACTAGTCTAGTTGACTAGAGTTGACCGAGAGTTGACTTTAGTCCAGTTCGACCCCAAACTTCATGTAGATGTATTGTAAAAGTCTGTTATATTATTTTAGACATATAGTGACTTGTACTGTTCTATAGGAGATAGACACCACTCCTCGGACAGTAGATACTCTTCAGATACTCAGGATACAGGCGAGTACATTCTCTGATCATTTCATATCTTGTTTAAGATTATATTTCCTGCTTTAGATTACTTTACATGATGCTGACACGTTGGAAACACGGATTAGTACTATATGGATCTTATCGTGCGATGTTATCCCCTTAGCGGATACTTCGGGTATTTCGTGTTCGTGTACTTTATCATGAGCATCGTGTACTCCTTGTGTTCGTCCTTTTCGTGTGCAAATCGTGTGAAATCGTGTATACTCATGTGCTCACATGATCTTCGTGTACAACTATACTTCGTGTACAATAACATAACTTGGCTAGATCCTTGTGTATTGATTGGGGTGGGGGAGTAGAAGTTGTTATGTAATCAATCCAGTAGATTACTCGTGTACAACCTCTTCAGATTACTCGTGTACAACATCGTGCCGTTTACATAACCATCTTGTGCTCTGAATCACTTGTCACTGATATTTCTCTATATATTGTATCATGTTGTTCTTCAGTTTTCTGTATCTTACTCTCTAGCATGTTTATATTTCCTAACCTGTTATGAATTGTTGAGATGTACTGTACTCGCTCCTGTCCTGACTGGACCTGTTGAAAATTTTACAGTGAATGATGAGGCTCTAGTGTCTACCCATTATGGTGCAGCTTTAGCCAACACTTGTGACTTGGACCCACTTGCAGTAGAGGATCTACCACCAGTGCTTTAGACTGCTAGATTAGACTATTACCTTATCTTCTCATTGATACATTACTGTATTTACTGGAAGTTTGTTTTATCTGATGTTCTGGTTATGTATTTATCTTAGACACTTAGACTTTATCTGTATTGTTTTCTCTGTGGATTCATTCTGTTCTTATCTATCTATCTATCTTTTATCATGCTCTACCTTAGATGTTATTGAGACTGTATTTGTTATGTCACCTCCATTCGGAGTGTATATACAGTACAGGTACCTTTATATTGTTAGATGTTTGACCTAGGACAGCGTTCTACCGCCGACACTGCGGCGTAGGCTGGACGTACCCACGTCTCGTGCCCTTACTCTAGGGTGCGGGTCGTGACAACGCCTTGGGTAGCTTGTATATTAGACTTGAACAGCCTGATACAGCCCACCAGTCAAATCGATCTCTAGACAAATTCGACACATAGTCGTCGAAAAATCTTAAAGTAGATACCCACTTACAGATTATTAATCTATCTTCCTTGCTCAATGTGTATTGTGCTATCGGCTTAGTTATTTGTCCACCAGCTCCCCTTTGTATTAAGTTTAGATAAGGACGCTTGCATATCTCGACAATATCTTTTCTTGCTTTTGGATTGTCCTTCGTCTTTCCTTTAATATCTGTGACGGTATTGAAGACATTATCGAACACATTCTTTTCGATATGCATAACATCAAGATTATGCCTTATAAGATTATATTTCCAATAAGACAAGTCCCAGAAGATACTCCGTTTGGTCCAGTTATGGGTTTGTCCGAACCCATCGACGCGATTGTTCGATGGATCTTCCATTACAGTAGGCAAGTCCTTTACATCTTCCCAAATATCGTATCCCGATAATCTGGCAGGGGGATGAGAAAATTCTTGTTTTCCAGCTCTGAACGCGTCCTTGTTCTTTCTCCAAGGATGACTCGCGGGCAGAAATTGACGATGACAATCAAAGAAAGAAGTTTTTTCTCCATGCTTATGGCGGAACGCCTTACTATTTTGCATACATATCGGACAAGACATGGTGCCGTGAGTACTCCATCCCGACAGCATACCGTATGCGAAAAAAATCATTGATTGTCCACATCAGTGAAGCTCTCATCAGAAAGTTCTATTTCCTGGAAATATCATAGGTCGCGACGCCGATCTCTCGCAGCTATTTCAGCTCATCCACCAACGGCTGTAAATATATATCGATATTCTTCGTCGGATTTTTGGGACCCGGTATGATAGCTGTCAAGAACATATAAAGAGTCTTCATACACATCCATGGTGGCAAATTGTAAGGGGTCAGAATGACCGGCCAGCAGGATTATTGAGATCCCGACTGCTCGAAAGGGACGAAGCTATCAGAACATAGCCCCATGCATACATTTCTAGGCTCTGCAGCAAAATCTGGATGACGAAAATTGAAATATTTCTACGCCTCTCCATCCGAAGGATGTGATAATTCTCTATCATCCTTTGTGCGTTCTTCGTTGTGCCACGTCATGTGTTCTGCTGTATTCTGAGACATATACATCCTCTGCAAGCGCTTCGTGATCGACAAGTAATGCATATACTTGTAAGGACTTCGTTTCCTAGTTGACTTTCTTTTTTCCTTGACTGGCTTGTAACGATCCGCATTACAGAAGCTGCAACTTTCTATATCCTCGTTCTCCTTATAGTACAACATGCATCCATTGCGACAATAATCTATCTTCTCGTACCCCAGTCCCAGTTGTCGGACCATCATCTTCGACTTGTCGAAGTTTTTTGGAAGCTCTTTTGATTCCTTCGGTAACACCTCCATGATTAGTTGTATAATCCGATCATAGCAAGTTTGTGGCAAGTTAAAATCGGACTTTATGTTCAACAACTGCATTGTCATTAACAGTACAGAATGTGGCTCACAACCAGGATATAAAAAAGTTTCAGCATCCTGAAACATATCATAGAACTCCTTCGCCTTGGGATTAGGATCCTACAGATCAAAATTAGGCCCTGCCGCGTCGTACACCATATCTCGTGCAAGTTTCTGCAGGTCTCCATAATCAACAGAGCATTCGTCGTCTTCGATGATAAAATTTGTTGCAGCATTATCATTAAAAGCATAAGTAGCAGCATTCGTAACCTGTCTTTCCGCATATAGTTCTCCTTGCGATGACCACAGGCCGTAATCACGTACGAAACCCTTACGGGTCAAATGATCTCTTACACTCACCACTTCTTCGTAACGTCTATTACGACAATTACGACATGGACAACTTGACTTTGTTACCGTCCATATACTGAGCTTTGCTCATGGCATACTTAAAAAATACTTCCACGCCTGTCTGAAAATCGTCACTCACACTGCTCTTGTGTTGTCGTTTGTACATCTATGTACGATCAACGAAATAACGATCCATCACAGATTGGATGTGAAAATCTGTATAGTAAGACAAACTAAACAAAATTAGTATATAATCATGTAACTGGTGGATCCGCAGGTATATAGGCCGGATGTACTTAGTATCGACCGCATCAGACTAGTATCGGTCTGTAGGTTTGATATAGGCCATATCAAATTGGTATTGACCTTAGCGAATTGGTATCATCCTATCCGATATGTATCGGCCGTATAGCTAGGATTCGTACCGGCCTTATCGATTCGGTATCGGCCATAGCGACGATATGTGTCGGCCGTATCAGATTAGCATGGTGGAAGTTTTAGTAACAACTGTACTTAGATTTTTCTCTTCTCGAGCAAGAATACCATTGCAAGAGAGTCACGAGAGAGTAATAAAAATCTCCTACATATTGATGTTTACGAGAGTGATTGGCCAATTACAGTAACACACATGCTGCATTTTCTATCAGGAAATGAGAGATTGAAGGCAATAACATATAGAGTTGTATTTCAGGAGAAGAACTCGTACAAACTCTTTGTGAACAAAGAGTTTATAGGAGTTCGTCTTCTTCCGAAATACAACTCTATATGTTATTGCCTTCAATCTCTCCTTTCCTGATGGAAAATGCAGCATGTGTGTTACTGTAATTGGCCAATCACTCTCGTAAACATCAATATGTAGGAGATTTTTTACTCTCTCGTGACTCTCTTACAATGGTATTCTAGCTCGAGAAAAGAAAAATCTAAGTACAGTTGTTACTAAACCTTCCACCATGCTAATCAGATACGGCCGATACATATCCGATACGGCCGATACCGAATCGATAAGGCCGGTACGAATCCTAGCTATACGGCCGATACATATCGGATAGGACGATACCAACTCGCTAAGGTCAATACCATCCGATACGACCTATACCAAACCGATATATCGATACTAATCTGCTACGATCGATGCTAAGTACATACGGATACCGATACCGATAGTTCGATACCGATACCGATAGTGCGATACCGATACCGATAGTCCGATACCGATAGTGCGATACCGATACCGATAGTACGAAACCGATAGTTCAATACCGATAGTTCGATACCGATACTGATAGTCCGATAGTCCGCTAGCGATACCGATAGTTCGATACCGATACCGATAGTTCGATACCGATACCACTAAGTCCAAATGATTCCTCTTAAGTGTCGAGCATGTTATACACGGTTCAACTTGACGAGTCAATAAATATATATATATATATATATATATATATATATATATATATATATATATATATATATATATATATATATATATATGTAATTCATGGTTTAAATTATCGACCGATACCGATCCGATACGGTCGATACCGATACGGCACGTTCCGATCCGATACCGACCGATACCAAATATTGACAGATGTCGACATTGGGAGTCTTTGTTCTGGTCAATTCGGCAAAGAAAATTAAACAACATAGAAATAGTCCGATACCGATTCCGATATCGATATTGTGAACCTAGGTTGAAAGCATAATAAGGTTGTAAAAGCATGTAAAATAATCTGATACTACCGATAATTATTTGTTTCCCAATACCAAAAAATCTGATACTCCGATCCGAAACTGCCGATACTACCGATATCGCCGATACCAATACTCATAGGAAAAGTCCGATACCGATTCTGATGATATATACTTTGAACCGATACCAATAACTTGAACCTTGAACCTTGATATATATATATATATATATATATATATATATATATATTTTAATATATATATATATATATATATATATATATATATATATTCTTTTTCTTTTTTTCTTTTTTTTAAGGAACCAGCACTTTATTGATTGACCGGCGCAAAATGCCGAAGCCTATACAAGAAAGTGCGCCGCACGCAACGCACGACCCAAAACAAAGATAGAAAGATAGAAACTCGAAGTGTTGCCCACAAAACGGTCGCTGGACCGAGCATCAGAAGGATAGACGGCCAAAGCTTGCCCCCAAGGAAAAGTCGCCCCGTCCCCTTGGTCGTACATGACCAAAGAGGCAGCATATTACACGCGACGATTAGGTCAGTCCAGGGCGGCCCAAAACTGGTTCGATGTGTGAGTGCAAAGCCTCTTTGTTTTGTAGATTTGTCGAACAACCTCTCTGTACAATAAAGGAGGCGGAAACTGACGGCCCTCGAATCTGTATTTGTTTACGTTTTTCCATAAAACCCAAAAAGCGGCGGCAGCGACGATCTGGTGCCCGTGAGACGAGATCCAGCTGGCCAACAGATCGTTGATGCCCCCGGTTGTGGGGACCATTTTACACCTGTATTAAAGTTGCATCCAAATGCGGGTGGCAGATTCGCCAGAACGAAGGACGTGATCTGCGGATTCTGTTTGGTGGTCTACACAGCTGTGGCATCTTGACGCCAGACTATAGCCGAAGGATTTGACGGCATCGTCTGTGGGGAGTTTCCGACGCGCGGCACGCCAGAGGAGGATGGACCATTTTGCTGGAATACATGCGTGCCAAAACTTGGCGGAAGGGGAGGTCGTAACCTGGATGTCTCTGGTGATGGCTCTGGCCGAAGCGAGGGTGAAGAGGCCACTGGGGTTGGGGGACCATCTGAGGACGTTATGGGCATCATTGATCGACAGATGAGAAACGGCCAGGCTCGCCATGGCCGTCGGGCCAAGCCAATTGTGAACACTATCCCAGTTCCACCCTGACGCGTCCTCATCCCATAAATCGCGGATCTCGCACAACGTCAGAGTAATATCGTTGGGCCTGAGGATGTCGTCCCCCAACCAGCGTTCTTTGCATCCCTGCGAGTGACCATTGCCCAAAGTCAAACGCAAGTGCGGTTCCGCAAGGTTTCGGCCCCTGATGATGTGCCGCCACGATGCAGAGGATCTGTTGGTGGCGGGCGCTACTGTCAAGTGACAGAATCTGGAGTATCTCGCTCTCATGAACCTGGTCCAGATCGAGTTTTCGGAGCGAAGTTTCCACCACAATTTAGCCGAGTGGGCGTCGACCATGTGGGCAAGCCTGCAGAATCCCAGGCCACCCTCATCAGTGGGTTTGGCCATGGTAGCCCAACTGGCCTAGTGGTACTTGTTCTTTCCCTCGAGATGGCCCGAGAAGAAATTGGCGAGGATGGATTCAATAGCATGGAGCACTTTGATGGGGGGCGAGCACACAGCAAGGGTGTATAAGGGGATGGAGTATAGGACGTGCTTAATAAGAATTAACTTTCCTCCGGGGGAAAGGGTTGCGTTGTGCCAGCCCACAATTTTCTGTCGAATCTTGCTCACCATAAGGTCGAAAATGCCAGAGTTTGTTCTGCCGTGTACCAGCGAACAACCTAAGTAAAGGAAGGGGGGTAAGCTGTGGAGAAGGAGGTCATGGTGGACAGCACAGCCGAGTGAGTTCTATCGGCTTTGTGATGGGTGTAGATCATGCTCTTGTTGTTGTTAATTTTCTGGCCAGAACATCTAGTATATATATATATATATATATATATATATATATATATATATATATATATATATATATATATATATATATATATATATATATATATATACATAAAATTAACTAACTAACATTTACTAGTTAAATAACATAATGCTAACTTGATAGTAATGAGAACAAAACATTCTATTAATGACAAAACATTGGTTGTTTTTGGAAATATATTACATTGATCAAAATACTGTTTAACAACCTTTTAAAAGAACTCAATAATAACAATTATTAGCAATAACAAACCCAACTCAAAATGTAATAACCTTGCCCACTGCTGATATTAATAATTCTATCTTCCCTAACCTAAATCATTCACAACCCACACCTAGGTAAGCCCAACTCGGCCTGACCCAAATTATTAAATATGATTTCTTTATCCTAATCTGACACCACGCAGCCTGAATGTCACAATTATCTTTCTTTTCTTTAGCCTAACCTACTAAATATTACAACTGCAGCCAATTCAAAACTTATAATTTTGTAAAACTTTCGGTCCTAGCACTATTGCTGCTACAATTTTTTCTTTTCAATTCCCTGACAACCCAACATTAAGACAAGCCCGACTCAACACCCTCAACCAACCCGGCCCATCCCAAAACCTAGCCTTATAACCTAACTCTCTCTCACCGCTCATTTTCTTACAGTCGCACAAGAAATCCAACCTAACCCTATGCTTCTTCTCCACCGCTCCCAGTAAACCCTAACCCTAATATTTTTATATAATTTCTAAATAAATAATACTATTAATAAGGATAATACTAAAAATAATACAAATACATATGCATTTATATACATATTATGAACAACACTCAAATATACATTATATTGAAAATATGTATACAGATATACATATTATAAACAACACTCAACACCCTCCCACCCCCCGCCGCCCCTCCCACCACCCGTCGGCCCCCCCAGCCCCGCGCTGCCCCGCGCGCGCCACCCCCGCCGCCCCCGCTGCCCCGGAGCACGCTGTCCCCCGTCGCCTGCCGCAGCCCCGCGCGCGAACGCCACAGCCCCGCGCTGCCCCGCGCGTGCACCCCCGCAGTCTCCGTCGTCCCCGTAGCCCATGACGTCCCCGTTAGCCCACGACACCCACGACCACCGAGAGAGAGAGTGAGAGATTACCTTTGGGAGAGAGAGAGGAGAGGTCGCCGATCACCGCCGCGGGAGAGAGAGAGAGAGAGAGAGAGAGAGAGAGGAGAGTGAGGTCGCCGACCGCCGCGGGAGAGAGAGAGAGAGAGAGAGAGAGGAGAGTGAATGAAATTTGGGTGGAATGAAAAGTTCCCCCCGTCGTTTTAATTTAAGTCTGGGCCCTTTATTTAGAGACGGACTAGCGTCGAATTTTATCCGTCGCTAATACGTCGCTCTATTTGATACATGCCGACGGACTATCCGTCTCTACGTAGTCGAAGAATTGTCCCGCCGCTTCTCCCAACAATTCTCGCCAAATAATCGACTGCATAGCGACGGTTGTGTATCCGTCGCTATGTCTCCGACGACCTAGCGACGGATGAGCGACCTTTTCTCCCGTTTAAAATAAAATAAAAAAATGTATCGGCATGTCGTCGGTACTCCGTCGGCTATTTGCCGCAAATTCATCGCTAACTTCGACGAAAATTTTTCGTCGCTAACAATCCGTCGCTAATTGACTGTATTTTGGTAGTGATATATATATTGGAAACTCCCACTTTTATTCATAAAGGCTCAAATTGACGAAGCCTATACAAGTATACCCCTAGCACAAAATGCCGACGCCTATACAAGTATACTAACAAAACTGAGAACATGAGGCTAGGAGATAAGGGAAACCCAAAATTCTATCTAACCATGCGAACAGACGTTCCTGATCTTACGGCACTGCCGTAGGACCTCCCATATGATCTTGTCGACGTTGTACTGGTTGCCCTCGTATCTTGCCTTGTTACGATTCTTCCATTAGAACCATGTGGTAGCTGCCGCAACGATCTGGTATCCGTGGGATACGGATGCCCAGCCAGCCAAGAGATCGTAGAAGCACCCACCTCCCTGAGCGTGACTGCATCGCTGGGATAGAACTCGCCAGATCTTAATGGGTAGTTCCCCTTGCCAGAGGTTGTGATCGATGGTTTATGTCTGACGCTCTGAGCAGCAATTGCATGCAAATGCTAAGCTGAACCCAATAGTAAGCAGATTTTCATCAGTGGGAAGCTTCTTCTGAAATGCCCTCTAAAGAAGGATGGACCACTTCTTGAGGATATAATTCAGCCAGAAGGCTGCGGATCGGAGAAGGCATCCCCAGACCAGAGGCCACCTGTCTGGCCGATCGCACGAAGAAGCATCCCGAAATTTTGGCCGACCACCTCAGCTCATCTGTTTCGTTATCGATCTTCAGACCTCGATGATGGATGCAATCCTCAGCCTTATCTTCGGACCAATAACGGACCTTGGCCCAATTCCAGTCATTCCTAGAGTAGTTCCACAAATCCTTGATCTTGTTGTTCCCTCGGGCCATCGGCAGGTTGGGGAGCAGGGATTCTCTAGCCCAACGTTTAAAGAAGGTCAAGGATTCTCCATCGCCCAAATGAAGGCAGATCGTCGGTTCAGCAATAGTGTGCCCGATGAGGATACGACGCCATGCCGCTGAGGATCTGCTATTGGGGATGGCCCGAGACGGGTGAATGTGCTTGTAATATCTGGCCTTCATGAATCTAACCCATAGGTTCTGATTCGTACGAAGCTTCCACCACAGCTTCATCGAGAAGGCATCCACAATATGAAAAAGTTTTGTGAAGCGCATGCCTTCTTCCTCGGTGGGTCTAGCCATGGCAACCCAACTAGTCCAATGATGCTTGACGTGGCCTCCACTATGCCCCCAAAAGAAGTCGCTAAGGATGCTGTCAATCAGAGAGAGTACCTTCTTGGGAGGAGAGCACGCTACTAGGGTATATATGGGAATGGAAGTGAGAACATGTTTGATGAGGATCATCTTGCCGCCTGGAGATAAGGTTGTGTTGTGCCACCCCTCCAGTTTTCTCCTGATTCTGTTAATCAGCTCATCAAAAATTCCCGAGTTAGATTTACCGTACACGAGGGGACATCCGAGGTATTGGAACGAAGGGTGTTTAATGGCGAAAAAGGTGATATTGGAGATGCTAGTCGCGTTCTCTCTCTTGATGTTGTGGTGGGCATAGATGACGCTCTTAGCGGGATTGACCTTCTGACCTGAGCAAGAGGAGTATCTCTAGAGGGTGTTGTAGACCACCTCTACCGACTCGACATCCTCGAATATGAATATAAGGATGTCGTTTGCATATGCCTGGTGGATGATGATTGGGCATCCGCTGGCCGTATAAAAGTGCTGGAAGTTCGGGATACGAACCATTTTGTTCAAATTTCTGTTCAATGCTTCTGCCATAATAAAGAAGATGGTGGACGATAAAGGGCCTCCTTGCCTGACGCCGTAACTTGATTTTGAAGAATCCGTCGCCCTGTCTGTTGATCACCGTAGAAAACCAAGAGTTGTTGATCGATCTCCAGACGATGTTGGTCCAGTTATTCGAGAAACCAAAGGCCCTGAAAACCCAGATCATAAATTGCCAATCCATCCTATCATAAGCTTTCTCTATGTCCAATTTGATCACGATGTTGCCACCTCTGGCAGGAAGTTTCATGCAGGTGATTTACTCTTGAGCAAGCATGATGTTATCCTGGATGTTTCTACCTCGGACGAAGCCACTTTGCTCCTCAGAGATAATCTTGGGAAGCACGTCTGACATATGGGAGACGATGATCTTAGAGATGATCTTGTTGATGAAGGTGCGCAGACTAATAGGGCGGAAGTCACGAAACGTCTCTGGGTTATCTTTTTTTGGGATGAGGATCAGGTTGGCGGAAGAGATGGCTCTGGGGTAAGTAGCTCCCTAGAAAAAGGCATTTACCGCATCATGGATGTCTTTCTTGATGATATCCCAGCACTCTCGGAAAAACACCCCTAAAAATCCGTCCGGCCCTGGCGCACTGTGTGCATCCAGGGCCCAGACCGCATCTTTCACCTCCTACGCAGATGGAGGAAGGTCCAGCCGGGTGTTATCATTGTCGTTAAGGAGGTGGGATATCTCAGCCAGGAGGTTGTTTTCTCTGTAGACCCTTTCTTTGGTGAACAGCTGAGAGTAGAACTTCTCTGCCGCTGCTTGAATACCCCGTTGGTTACTGATGATGTTACCAGATTTGTCGGCGATCTGATGAAGGTTGAGTTTCTGTCTACGGCCGATGACACAAGCATGGAAGTATGCTGTGTTTTTGTCCCCCTCGTTGTCCCATTTGAGTCTCACCTTCTGTTTTTAAAAGTCAGTTTCAACTTTCAGCCAAAATTTGAGAATAGCTTTGGTGAGTTTAAGAGCTTTCCTGGCTGCAGGCGATCGGTATGTAGTGAATAGGGCCTCGGCACGAGTGACATCATCATATGCGATGCGAACGGCTTGAAAAATATCTCCGTACACCTGTTTGCTCTACGCCGAAAGGGCTTTCTTCGTCACCTTAAGCTTGTTGACTACCCTGATGAGCGGGTCGGCGGAACCTGCGCTGTTCCAGGCTCCCGTAACAATATTCTTCAATTGGGGGTGTTCGCTTCAGAAGTTGAGAAATCGTAAGTTCTTTTTACTCTGATTGGAGTCATTTTTAATCTCAACCAGGAGGGGAGCGTGATCAGATTCGATGGCATTGAGGTGAGATAGATTGGAGATGATCCCCATCCCATGCCAGAAGGTGTTCGTGAGGGACCTATCGAGCCGGGAGTATTGTCGGCGATCTCCTTCCTGCATGTTACACCAGGTAAACGTATTGCCAGTGAACAGGAGCGTGTGGAGGTTGGCATTAAAAATACAGTTGTTGAAATCTTGCATGACCATAAGGGGAGTAGGGCGACCGCCAGACTTCTCCTCTCTACAGGTGATGGCATTAAAATCCCTAATACAAAGCCGTGGAAGGTTAATGTGGTTGAGGTGGGTGTCGAGGAGGTCATTCCAGAGCTGTTTGCGATCAGCCAAGTCGCAGCTAACATGAATCGCGGATAGAATTAAGTGCTTGGGGAGAAAGGGGTGCTCCATCCAGCACGAGAGAGCCTGCCTAGAGTCCTGGATAACTCCGATCTTGACATCCATCGAGCAGAGGATCCAAATGTCGTTGCAGCCAGCAATAAGCCCTAACTGTAGCTGGATGATTTTGATTTTCTTGGAGGGAATCTTGGGTTCAATGACGATCAAGATGTCAATCTCGTGGAGTTTTTTGAGGCTAGTGAGATGCCTCATGGTGGGTTTGTTAGCCAGGCCACAAACATTCCAGGATAGGATGTTAAGCATTAAAGGTGTTAATGGGAGCATTTTTTGTCCGCTTAGCAGCGGATCTGGTACGCATGGTCGACGGCTCTGTGGCTCCTATTTTATCAGAATTTTTGGTGTTGATAGGTGTCATCGCTACCATGGAGTTGTTAAGGGTTAATTCTTCGACTGTGATGGTGGGGATGTCCTCTGCAGGTTGTAGTCTTTCTCCGGCAGAATCTAGGATGGCCTCTTCTGGGGGGATCATGATGGTGTCTTCCTGGCAGTCGAATAGTTCGCCTGCCGAATGGAGGAGAAATCCTGCGGCCATGACCTGTTGTCCTGTAAGGACCTGTCCTGGACCCAGGATGGCTAGGGCTTCATCGACGGTAACCACATCGTCAGAGGGATGGCTGACTGCTATCTTTCTTGGGGCAGTTAGGGAGTCAATGAGGGATTTCTCAACAGCATCCATGATGATATTACTGGGTGACATCCTCTCTGAGCTCGGTCTAGTGGGCTCGTCATCTCCACGGACAGCGAGCTCCTGAGAGGTGGTAATGGCTCCCGTGTCAAGGACCTTGAACTGATTGGAGAGGGGGAGGGATGGGGGGAACCATGGATCAATGTTGTGCTAAGGTAGGCTACCTTGGCCGGCGTGCCTTCACGTTCATCGAATCTGACATGGGTGTTTGGGAGCAGAAGCAGGGGAGGGTTCTGCTGCGGTTGTTGAGTCTTGCTGACTCTAACAGGGGCGTCCTTCCAGACTGTTTTCGTCTTAAGCTCTGGGTGGAGGGAAAAATAGTATTCTGCTAGGTTCCCACGCAAATGGCAGTGTTTGCAGAAGATGATGTGGTTGTCGTAGGCTATTTGCTGGGTGTGCGTCAGGTTGCCTAGTTCAAGGAGGATGTGATTGGGGGCTCATTGGTGAGATCAAGTTCCATACAGATTTTAGCATAGTGGGCTTTAGTAAGATTTCTTATTTCCTCTGATGTGGCTACATACGTCCCGAAGGAGTTGTCGATCCGTTTGACGGCTGCTGGAACGAAGCATATTAGGGGCAGGTTGGGGAGGGTCACCCAGGCCGCAACCGTCGCAGAGTCTTCTTTGGTATTGAAGCCTGCAGACCAACTGATAATCTTCATATGGTGGGAGTCAACCCTACCGGTTCCCTTGGACCACACGGTCATGTGGTCAAGCTTGGAGGAGAGGTGCAGTAAAATATGCTTGGGGTCCAAGGGTGCGACCATAAATTCTGTGGAAAGCCACCAGCTGGCAATCACCTCCTTAACCCGATCAAGTTTCGGGCAGCCGGAAGAAAATTTGAGGACGAAGGTGTGGGAGAAGGAGGAAGAAAGGGAGGACAGTTCTTGCTCTGAGAAAGGACCTTGGGCACCGGAGATTCCGAAGTGCACACAACATCGGAAAGCGGGACATCGTTGAATAAGAGTCCCTTCTTGGCGATACGGTCAGGGCGTAGCTTGTCGGCATAAGAAGGTTACGGGACATCTGACGAAGAGGGGATATCCGGGACGTCGCCTCTGGGAGTCACGATAGGGGAGGTCAGGGAGGGCGAAGCAACATGCAGCATTAAAGCCGGGTCCGGGCGAGGGCTCCGGGGCCGTTGAGAAGGAGGAAGAACGAAAGGATGAGGGCAGGGCGAAGGCTAGATGGAATATGCCAACGAAGAGGGAGGCCTGCACAGGGGGACCAGGTCCCGCAGACTAGCTCCAAAGGCAAGGAGGTCCGCCGGAAGCTCGCGACTGGGAGCAGATAATGAACCGGAGGAGAGGGAACAGCGAGCGACGACTGGACGGAAAGAGCGCCAGCGGCAGATGTGGGCCCAGCGGCCGAAGAGGCGGCTGGATACCCAATTAGAGAAGGCAACGGAATCTCGAAAGAGGAGCCCGGCTCAGGAGAAGTAGACCATGTGCCCAAGGCGATAGGAAAGGGCCTTGCGCCGGAAGCTCGGCGCATGAGCCATACGTTCGGTTCCTTGGGAATAGGGCATACGCCCAAGGCCGCTGGAAAGGGCATGCGCCAAAGGCTACTGAAAGGCGCCATGCGCCCGAATGTGGAGGAGGAGGGTCCAACAGCGCCTACCTGAGGGACGAGGGGGCATGCGCACACGAAGGGGGAACCTGCGTATGCGCATACCATAGCCGTTCCATATGCGCCTGCTGGATCCGCGCCATATGTACCTTCGAAAGAAGGATAAAGGTGATAGGGGGTGGCGCCCACAAGGGGGTGACTGCCATATGCGCCCACAACAGCCCAGCCATATGCGCCCGTCAGCTCGGAGGCGCATAGCCGCGCGACCCCCGGCCTCGAGGTGGGCCGCTCATTCGAAAGAGCGAGAGATTCGAAAATTGAATCTGAAGACAGGATTTGGTCCGTGCCTACCGATCCCAAAGTAGACCGATGGGACAGTGAGCTGGGGGCTAGGGGCTGGGGGCTGGGGGCTGCCGACTCTACCTGGAAGGCGAGGGAGGGAAGCTGCCCACCGTCCTGGCGCTGGCCTGGGCCAGGCGATGCTCCGTCTAGGACGGTGGAAGGAGTAACGGGGGTAGCCGGCAGCGGGAAAGGAGGTGGAGGAGAGGGCAGACGGAGCGCATGGGTGACGGGGTGAGGAGGAGGAGGAGGGGAAAGGCCGCTGCGGACTGAAAAGGAGGACAGGGGAGAAGGGAGTCGAGGATGTAGTGCCCCATCCCTACATCATGTCCCGTTTCCGTCCGCGGGGTGCGCGAGAAAGGAACACTGTCGCTATCGATTCGGTCGGGATCGATAGGTCAGAATCGGCCGAGTCGATCGAACGGGAACGGTTGAATTAAGATCCATTCCACATTTTGGAATGTCTTCTTCGGAACCAAGTCCGATATTCAGCGGGTTGCGTCTCGAGGATTAGCTCTGCGGCTGAGCCGGAAGAGACCTTCCGTTGCTCTGATTTTCATGCCGTACTTGATTCGGCTTTAGCTTTGTTTTTCATGAATGCGTTTTTCGTGAATGTTTTCCGAATGGGTTTTCGTGACTTACGTTTTCGAGCTTCGCATTCATATCGAATTTTCTTGAATTATACAGTATTCTAATCAGTTGCTTATGCGATTTCAAGTGATTGCGTAGGCGACGTCAGCGCTGCCAACAGGTCGCTCGCTTGAAGCAAGGCTAAGGCGAGTGGCTGACCTCCTTCGTCTCGTCCTTCTACTTCAAAAACTCAATATGCCAAGTAAAATGAATGCTTGTCATAATAGTGTAGAATCAAAGAAATCGTGGCACGATTCTTCATGAAATACTTGCTATCGAACTACCGGTATTGAAAATAGAAAATGTGTTTTCTTATACAAATTCACTTAGCCTATGCAAAACAATGCATGAATCGATTAACGTTTATCGCAACAATACGGCTAAGTAAGCAAATCGACTAAGTTCAAAAGAAAACGGTCATTGGATAACTTGTGGACAAGGTGTAGTTTTCTCGAACGGTTGCCTAGGCCAAGGGACCGATTCGCCCCAGAAGGAATGAGTATAGGTAGCGCCAGACTTTCATCGACATAGGTTATGCAGAAACTTTCGTAAATGGCTCGCTACCCGCCGCAAAAGGGTCACCGTCTAACCAAGCTATTGTCCGAGATGGCTTGACATTGCCAGTGGCCTTCACACCCTTTTACTGCTTAACAAATGCATAGGACAAGGGATGGATATGATAGTCGCTTAATGTTATACAATTTCATATGCTTGCATGAAAACATGTTGACACGCAATTGATCAGGATGGTTAGAAAGATCACATAAAAGGCTAGTTAACATGTTTATAAAACTTCTTAAATCAAATACAGAGCTTGGATTTAATTAGCCATTTGCCAGTACATGTGTTCATACTGATCCTCGCTCTTTGCAGGTCCCGCGAACCAGGAAGGATGCGCCAACTAGCTCGGTGACGTTCGCCACTTTTGAAGCTTCGGCCGTACGTCGAAGACGTTTCCCATGACTCTACTTTTGAAGGCTCTCGACAATCTAAGAAAGATGACTCAGCGTCCCTCCCATCCAGGTCACTGGAGTACTTTATTGTATTTGAGGGATGTGTGCAATGTATGGAACGGCTATCTCATCAGCACTCTTTTATAATCGAGTCATGTTGTAGCCCGTGCGGCATGAGTCTTGTACTAGAGTCTGTAAAAGATATTCATTATCAATAAAGAATCAAGTTTCCTTTACTTAATGTGTGATTCCATTTGTCTGCGTACTCTCTTAGATCTCGTGTCTCGGATTAACTTATGACTATGTCTTATGCGATCGCAAATTAGGTTCGCACGACATCACGCCTGGGGGACGACTATCGATTCGACGGAATCGGGGCGTGACTTAATGGTATCAGAGCACGGCTTTACATCCTTGGCCTCCAGTGTCGAGTTCTAGTCTCCAACCATTGACCTCGTGTCGATGAGAAGAGTTGTTCCATACGCTGAACCCAGGACATTTTTTGAAACTAATGAGAGTTGTCTTTCCTTTTTTCCTGCAGTTGTAGGAGCTCGGGCGGAGGACGAGACAAGCGCTTCCAGCGGCTCGAGTGCTTCTAGACCCGAGCATTCCGTCAACCCAACGGGAATGACGCCTACCATAGTCGGACCTTCCGGCGACCCGATGCAACGTATACTACAAATGCTTGAAATCTAGCAACGTCAAAACGAGCTCCATCGTCAGCAAGAGGAGGCTCGTCAGACTCAATTTGAGAATCGGTTCAAGGCTCAATTCAAGCTGCAGCAGCAGAAGCAGCTGAATACCCTCCAGTAAATCGTACAGTTGGTCGTGGGCAACAATAACAATTCAACGATGATGCCTGCCGTGACCCAGCCTGCGGTTCGATCCAACAAAGCCGAACCAGAGGTGCCCATGCTCTCACCTGCGGCACCGAGAAGTTCCAACTTCGACGTGTCAAAATTCACAAAAAGTTGGCGTACTTCCTTCAACGACACAGAAGATCCCTCCGTGGCGATCGACTGGTTGGAGGAGCTGGAAGACAAGTTCGAGCTTCTGGATGTCGAGGACTCGAAGAAAGTCGCGTGTGCTCAACTTCTACTTCGAATGAACGCACACGATTGGTGGGTTGTACAGAAGCGGGCTATTCGACGTGAAGACGGGATGGCGGCGATCTCCTGGGCTATATTCAAAAATGTATTCGAGACCAAATATCTTTCTGCAGCCATGCGACATGAAAAGGAAAATAAATTTATACAGTTGAAGCAGGGGAACATGACAATACGATAATACGCGGCTGAATTCAACAAACTTGTCAAATTTGTCGGAGACTATCTACCTACCACTGCAAGTCAAGCTCGACGATTTGAAATGGGCCTGCGTTCTACTATCTGTGCTCACGTTTTGGAGCCTGAATACAAAACTATGGGCGAGGCACTCAACCATGCCCTCCGTCTGGAGTCTGAGTATCCTCCTGTTACTACCGGCCTGTTCACTTTAATAACAAATGTCATAGTAATGCGGGGGCAACAACGCACACAAGCGTCAAAACCGCGACAACGGAGGCGGCATCCAGACGAAGGATCGAGTAGTCTGCACTTTCTGCCATAAGGAGGGCCACTTGCTCAACGAGTGCCGATTGAAGAACGGTACGTGCCTCGGGTACGGCCAAACCGACCACATCGTACGCAACTGTCCGGAGAAGCCAAACCAGCACCCCCAATAACACTATCAGCACCGAGGCCAAGCACCTCGGGCTCCACCGACCGCACAATAGAATGGCCAAGACCGTCGCCCCAATGCTTCGGGCCGCGTCTACACCATGACTCGAGACGAGGCATTTGCATCTGATACAGTCGTGACAGGTATACTGTAATTCAATAATAAACCAGCTCGTGTATTGTTTGATTCAGGTGCCACATATAGCTTTATATCGGCGAACTTTGCCGCCGAGCACAAATTATCCCTGATACCGCTGGGCCTCAATCTCACTGTTAACGTACCGTCGGGCATGCCACTACTTGCAAATTTAGTCTGCAAAGACGGAATCATCTGTATAGGTGGTCAAAAGATCAATCTTGATGCGATAGTTCTAGATATTAAGGACTACGACATCATTCTGGGGATAGATTGGCTCGGTCCGTGCAACGCAAGCATAGACTGCGCTGAAAATAGGGTCACATTCCGCATACCTAGAGTGCCTGAATTCTGCTACTTGTGTGGTGAGGCATCGCCGACCTGCATGGTGATCTCCGTAATATTTGCTCGACGGATGCTGCATTCCGGGTACGAAGGCTAACTAGCTCCCGTTCGAGACATGCGACAGGATGGTGCAAACGCGGGTCAGATCGACGTTGTGGCAGAATTCCCTGATGTGTTCCCAGACGTGCTGCCCGGCATGCCGCCCGATCGAGAGATTGAGTTTACTATCGATACATTTCCCGATACCCGATCGATCTCGAAAGCCCCGTACAGAATGGCCCCTGCAGAGCTTAAAGAACTCAAGGTGCAGTTACAAGAGTTGCTCGACATGGGATTCATCAGACCCAGCGTCTCGCCATGGGGAGCGCCCGTGCTGTTTGTCAAAAAGAAGGAGGGCTCTATGCGTCTTTGTATCGACTACCGCGAGCTGAATAAAGCCACCATCCGGAACAAATACCCCTTGTCCCGCATAGACGATCTGTTTGATCAGCTTCAAGGAGCTACGGTGTTCTCTAAAATTGATCTGCACTCGGGTTACCATTAACTCAAGATCAAGCCGGACGATTTGTCGAAGTCTGCCTTCCAAACTCGATACGGCCATTACGAGTTCCTGGTAATGTCGTTCAGCCTAACGAACGCTCCTGCTGCTTTCATGGATTTGATGAATCGGGTGTTCCAACCATTCCTTGAGAAGTTCGTAGTAGTCTTCATCGACGACATACTCGTCTACTCGAAGAATAAACAGCAACACACTGAGCATCTACGGATCGTGCTTTAGACCCTTCGAGAAAATCAGTTGTATGCGAAGTGAAGCAAATGTGAATTTTGGCTGAGTAGCGTCGCATTCCTCGGACACATCATTTCAGCTGAAGGCATTGCGGTTGACCCAAAAAAAGTTGAAGTCGTTGTTGATTAGAAGCGGCCAACGTCCGTCGACGAGATTCAAAGTTTCCTTGGCTTAGCGGGATACTACCGACGCTTCGTGAAAGACTTCGCGAAGATCGCATTGCTTCTGACTCGTCTCACCCAGAAAGGAGTCGTATTTGACTGGTCAGACGAATGCGAAGCTTCATTCCAAGAATTAAAGCAACGGCTCGTCTCGGCCCCGGTACTCGCACTTCCAGAAGGGACTGAGGGTTTCCAGATATTTAGCGACACGTCCGATCAGGGCTTGGGGTGTGTGCTGATACAGCAGAACAAGGTGAAATCTTTTGCTTTCCGACAGCTAAAGCCGCACGAGAAGAACTACCCTACTCATGACCTGGAGTTAGCGGCGATTGTGTTTGCGTTAAAATTATAGTGTCACTATCTCTATGGCGTGGCGTGCACGATCTATACCGATCACAAGAGCCTCAAGTATCTATTCACGCGGAGGGAACTGAACTTGCGGCAGAGGCGTTGGCTTAAACTGATCAAGAATTACGATTTGACTGTCGACTATACGTCGGGAAAGGGAAATATTGTGACGGATACTCTGAGTCGGAAGTACATAGCCTCGATATCCATCGACTGCAGACTGCTGCACGACCTAGAAGAGATGGGCATCGAACTCCGAGTCCAATTTTGGAATGTGCAGTTGGCAAAGTTGTAGTTAGAGCCGAACTTGCTTGAAAAGATCAAGACCGCTCAGAAGGATGATCCGTTCCTGAAGAAAATACGAGAGCTAATCTCGACGGACAAGACGACCGACTTTGCAGAAGACGAAACCGGCATGCTTCGATTGAAGGGTACGCTATGCATTCCGGACGATTCAAACTTAGAAAGGAGATACTGTCGGAGGCGCACTATGCGAAATATACCTTGTATCCCGGTAGCACAAAGATATACAAGGAGCTCCGCACGAACTTCTGGTGGCACGGGATAAAAAGAGATGTGGCACTTTTTGTGTCGCAATGCATGGCCTGTCAGCAGGTGAAAGCTGAGCACCAGAAACCGGGCGGAGAGATACAGAAACTGGCGATTTCGGAATGGAAGTGGCAGCACGTGTGCATGGATTTTATTGTTGGTCTGCCGAAGATGCCGCGGGGAAATGATGCCATCTGGGTCATCGTCGATCGACTAACCAAGTCAGCGCACTTTATTGCCATCAAAGTTACTTGGAGCGTTGATCGCCTGGCACAGATTTATCTTGATGAGGTAGTACGGCTGCACGGAGTTCCAGTATCCATCATCTCCGATCGGGATTCACGGTTCATGTCGCGATTCTAGAGTAGCCTATAGTCGGCGCTGGGTAGCAAGTTGCAGTTCAGTTCAGCTTATCATCCTCAGACCGATGGCCAAACGGAGCACGTCAATCAGATTCTTGAAGATATGCTACGACTCTGCACAATTGACTTCAAATCAAGCTGGGACAATCATCTACCTCTGGCCGAATTCGCATACAATAATAGCTATTAATCCAGCATTCAAATGGTGCCGTATGAAGCCTTGTACGGACGTAAGTGTCGATCACCCATTTGCTAGGACGAAGTCGGAGAGCGACAGATTCTCGGCCCGGAACTGGTGGAACAGACCGTGCAGAATATTCGGCTCATTCGGAAAAGACTAAAACTGCGCAGAGTCGTCAGAAAAGCTATGCGGACGTTCATCGTCGACCCCTCGAGTTTCAAGAAGGCGATCACGTATTTCTCAAAGTGTCGCCCATGCGGGGAGTTGCTCGGTTCGGCGCAAAGGGGAAGTTGAGTCTGAGATTCGTTAGGTCATTCGAAATACTCGAGCGGGTCGCCCCAGTGGCCTATAAAATTGCCCTACCGCCGGTGCTTGAAGGTGTACACAACGTCTTCCAAGTCTCTCAACTGCGGAAGTACGTGCACGACCCGAGCTGTCACACTCACTTTTCAATTTCAAGGATATTTTAGTAATTGTGATTTATTTAAAAAAATTATGTTTTTATTTGAATTTTTATCTATTTATTAATTAGGTTGATTTCAGTACGATTTGATTTGGTTGTAGACTGGTGACTTGGTAGTATAAGTAGTTTGACCTTAGTCAACCTTCACTAGAATCCTAATAATGTAATTAAAATTCACATTTTGGTTTTAAAAATTATTTAGATTTAAATCTCTATTTTTGGAGTTGTTAAAATGATTTTATTCTTTTTAGCCATTTTTGCCTTTTGTGATTTTCTAGATATGTTGACTTGTGATTGTGCTAGCAACTGGTTTAACCTTAGAGGACTAGTATATGAGCCTAACCATGTTTTAGCGATTATTATTTTTATTTTTAGAATTTATTTTAGGCTTGAGTTTATTTTTATGGTTTTAATTGATTTTTAGCCTTTTTCATGCTAGCCTTTTAGCCTTTTTGACTTGGGCCTTATTCTTACTTAAGAACGAGTTGGCCCATGTGAAACCCTAACCCTAGAGATCTATTCCTGGCCGCCCAACAGCAGTACCCTACAGAAGCATGGAAAATACTAAAGAAAATGACTCATGCGGCCAAAGAACCCTATGCGGCTCAGAAAACTCATGCGGCTCAGGGAATCATGCGGCACAAGGAGCTATGCGGCCCAAAGCATTCCATGCGGCTCAGAAGACATGTGGCCTGATAGTGCTCCCCTCCACCCATGCTGCATTAATTGCTTTGACGGCTGACCCCTCTGAAAAGTTGACAGCCCTGACACCAAAGCAGGTAATTATGGCTCTGTCCTAATGATGAATCTCTAGGGAAGAGAAAAGAGATCTCTGACACAAATCCCCCGAGAGCCATAAAAATGCCACATGGCCTTGCCACGTGGGCATTCGTATGCGGTTCACTACTCATGCGGTTTAATAAATCCCATGCGGCTCAGAGCGAATCTGTTCTATGCGGCTCAGACCATGAAAGCCTCATGCGGCTCGAGCAAAGGACTTCCCATGCGGCTCAGAGTGAATCTATCCTATGCGGCTCAGGCCATGAAAGCCTCATGCGGCTCGAGCGAGGACTTCTTATGTGGTTCGAGAGGGTCATGTCCATGCGGCTCAGGCGGATATATACTTATGCGGCCCACAAGAATTACTCCCCTGTGGTTCGAGGGCTCAAGTGAGGGCCACTGCCCACGTAGCCCTGACACGTGGGCCTAACCATATGCGGCTCACATTCATATGCGGCTCACTAGTCATGCGGTCCAAATCCCCCCAGCAGCTTCTAGGACACGTGTCCTAAACCAATTAATTCCTCAAATTGGCTGCCATTAAAGATTGGGTCAAATCCCAATAATCGGGGACACGTGGCAGAAGAATAGATCTGATTTATTCGCAGATATCAGAAGATCATTATAAGGAAGATTTATTCCAATCAGCATTAATTGCTCATGGGATTTGGTGTAATCTACACCTAATGGCCCAGATTCATCATAATCAAAACGAATGGCCTGGATTGACCAATCCCCAAGCCGCCATCATCTCTAAGAGCTAATCATTGGCAACCCTAATGATCACACCCCACTATTATAAATAGCAGGGTGTCATTCCCTTGCGAGAAGGACAATATATACAATATCAGAGAGGAAAATACATATATACAGAGAGACTTTCTCCCATAATCAGAGAGAGAATACACAGAGAGAGAAAGAGAGAAGCCAGAGGAGCAACAGATGAGCAAGAAGAGCATTTCTTCATCAACGCCAACCATCTTTTCACAAGGAGCCAAGGCTGCATACCGATCGTCCAAGGAGTAAGACAGGGCTGCCGTCGCCTTCTCGAGCCTCTATCGTCACCCCCCAGAATCTAAAATAAACAATTGTACTTAGACTGCTGTACCTAGGTTTTCGTCCCTTAGCTTTCTTTGTACAAGCGAGTTTGTAACGTGAAGTAAAAGTCTGGTCCTCCGATAATTGTTATGTTCTTTTATATTTCATGGCAAACATGATGGCGACTCTGCTGGGGACTAACTTCTCCACGGCTGAGGAGTTGGTGATGCAATCGGATGCAGCCAAGCTTGGCTCTACTCAACAAAAGATGGTCGCCCGATTCGACCAACAGGCGTTCGAAGAAATACTCTCCGACAAGAGCACTGGCCCGGTCCAGAAGCAAGCCCGCACAAAGAAGGCCCGTAAGGAGTGGTGACCCCGATCCTTCATTCCTACTGAAGCTCTTACGGAGACACCCTCTGTTGTTCAAAACGGCAAGCAAGATTCCCCTGCGGCCCCACTTCAGATCGTAGACAACTCTGCTGTCCCCAAGTCTGGCAGAAGAAAATACTATGATGCTGGACTTGCAGGGGCAAAGAGGAACTCTATGAGATCCGAGCCGCATAAGGGTATCAGCCGCAGGGAGAAAGTTCATGCGGCTACATCCTCCAGCCGCATGAACAAAACTCATGCGGCTATATCTGTCAGCCGCATAGCTTATGCGGCTACAGTTTCCAACCACACGGATGAAACTCGTACGGCTATGGGAGTCAATCGCTTGCAGAAAACCCATGCGGCCACAATTGCCAACCGCATGCGGCCAGCCTGTACGGTCGTGACTCCTAGCCGTATAAAAACAATTCATCCAACGGCAGAAGGCAACCGCATGCAGACAGCCTGCACGGTACCCCACTCTAGCCGTATAGCATCCGTTTCACGCTTCTCTCGATCAGTCTTCGACCGTCTCTCATGCGGTCCTGACCCTGATGGTTCTCTGGATGATCAGCCAGACTCTGTGGTATTCAACTTGGACTCCTCCTATTACGCACCCGCAGGTGCTAAAAGGAGGAAGTCTATGGCAGCGCGGGCTCATCGGGTCCAGACAACTGTCCCAACCTCTGACTATCGGGGCGTCCCGTTGACTATCACACGGGCCTCGGATGGGAAGTTGTATGCAACCGCTCGAGTCCAGCCCCCGGCGATAAACGGACAGAGTGGTTCCTCTGACATGCGGGAGGAGATCCTCCATAAACGCAAGAAAAGAGAAGGAGTGTCGGCGTGCAAAGAGTCCTCGCTTGGACATCGCTGTACCCAAATCATCGTCAATTGCTGCTGTAACAACGCGACAGAGACGGAAGATCGGCCGTCCGTCTTCCAAAGGCTACAGTACCCGAGCTCAGAAGATGAGGCACCTCCTGTTGTCTCCTGCAATTCCGCTCAAAAGGTCCCCACCGAAAGGAGGAGGAAAAAGACGAGTATCTCCAGTCCCAAGATATCAACCACTACAACTAAGAAACTATCGTCTAAACGGTTGTCCTCTACCGGTGTATTCCAACACACCCGTTCGAAGACAAAATTTACCGCGATGGAAAATTCATCATCCATATCGCTGGAGGTTGAAGGAACTGGGGGTAGCACTCCTCCAAACATCTGCAACAATTTGATGTTTCAAGGAGCCGAGCCCGGACAAACAACTCTTTCATCGGGGGCAACAGACGCTGATGTCCCCAAGGACATCCGCAACTCTCAAGACGAAGCAAGCTCTGAAGCTGGGAATACCGTTCCCTCTGAGTCCGAGCCCGAAGAGAACATTCCCACCTATCCCGACGACTTTTTGGTGCATGGGTACGACTCGGAGGGCACATCCTCCACCGTTCCTTCCATCCCTCCTCAAGTAAGGACGGTTTACATGACGGACATCAATCAGGGAGGGTCCAACGATCGCCAGCGCATCGACAATCTCGAAGCCATATTACTTGCTTTGGTCAAGTCTGTAGACGAGATTAAAGCAGCCCTGCCCACTCTACAAGGAGGAACGCCCGGTCAAACAAGCACAGGCCCCGCGGTCAATATAGATTCGAACTCAGCGGCACCAAACCCGGGCAATAATCCTCCCGAAATAACAGCCCCTACCGCGACAGATGAGATCCGAGAAGTAAGGAGAGAGGTCCAGGAGCTCCGAGCCATGTTCTATGCCCGAGAAAATGCTCAAGATCTTAGAATACGGCAACCATACCCTGCTGAATGGAGGGATGTTCCATTCCCACCAAGATATAAGTCGTTCAATATCAACCCGTATGATGGCAAAACCTCAGCAAGTCGGTACATCACTTACTTCGAGGTCACCACCGACCATCTGCCCCATGATGATGCTATCCTCACACGGTTATTCATTGGGGCATTGGAAGGAGTCGCCTTCGATTGGTACCGCAATCTACCGGACAACTGCATCCACTCCTTCACCGGCTTCAAGCACCTGTTCTTGGAGAGGTTCTACGAAGTAGGACAAGACGTCACTATGTCCACTCTCATGGACGTCGTCCAAGGGGAGAAGGAGTTGACAAGGAACTACATCGAGCTGTTCCGCCAGACCGCCATGAAGCTGCCCTCTGGAAATCCAGATTCCTCTTTGATTGAGATCTGCCAAAAGAGACTACTTCCTACGATTAGTCTCTAGATGGGCGAAAGTCAATTCAAAGATTGGAAGGCATTCATCATCAGCGCCACAAGCGCCGAAGAACGACTAAAGAAGGCTCGCCAACTAGGATTGCACATCTCGGAAGAAGAAAACAAGGGCAAGCATCCCAACAACGATAATGGGGGTAACCCCTCCAACAATCGGGACAGCAAGGAGAAGCAGGCTATGGTGGCCGACTCGACACAAAAGCCTGAGTCACAACCAGCAGACAAACAATGGCCTCAGATCACTTACTCTTTCTAAGACGGCCACGTCAAGCCTATCTTGGACATGCTCATACAAGGAGGTAGAATTCAGCTTCCTCCACCAAGACGGGAGCCTCGGCCGGCTGATATGGAGAACCCAAAGTTCTGCCATTATCACCATTATGTACACCACGCTACACACGACTGCTACCAACTAAAACGGTACATCCAAAGCCTCATCGATTCGAACGCTCTGGCCATCGACTTCGAAGAGGTAACCGTAGCAGCCAATATGGTGTCCGTGCAATTCGGTAGCTTCCCTCCGACGGAGACTCAAGACGGGGTAATCCTCGTTCCTCTGGCGACAATGGAGATTACCAATCTTCCACCTCCCCGGGAACAGGCTGCTGGTCTAGTACCTCTCACCACCTCACGAGGGAAGGTCATATGGGTCCATCCAGACTTGGTATCAGAAGTAACTCGGTCCACACCATCTCCTACCAACAAAAGAAAGATTGGAAAAATCAGGACCTGCCACACAATCTCAGCAGACAACGAGGAAGCTACAGCCGTCGTCACGCGGTTCAGAGCACAATCCCAACCTGTGGTTGACCACCCAGCCAAAAATTATCAACCCACTACAACTGATGCTCTGGGACCGGCTCAACCTTCGACGACCGACAAGCCTAGGCCGAAGGAGACTCGCTTCGACAAATCTCTCCGAAAAGACGCCGCCCAAGGGCTAGAGAGGCCCTATAACTTTGACATCTTAGCACAATTGGCTAACACTCTGGCCAAATTGTCACTGTACGAACTCCTAAGGCTCTCCAAGGACGTTCGTATTGTATTGAGCGAAGCACTCCAAAATGCCGATGCCTATCTGGCTCAATCCAACCTCACCGGGGAGGACTCACCTGTGAATCTCTAGGACAGTGCCTGTACGGGAGCAATGCCCAACATCGTCTTCACTCCGCAGGACATGCTCATCAAAACCAACCTACATGATCGCCCGCTATACTACACGGGATACATCGGCGACGTGAAGGTGGATCAGATGCACATTGACCCTGGCTCTTCTATAAGCATCATCCCGAAGGGTCTGCTACATCATCTCCGCATCCCAATGCATCGCCTGACACCTACAAGCACCGCCATCAGCGGTTTCAATTCGGGCAGGAGCTACCATATCGGAAAGATTCGTCTGAAGTGTCAAATTGGCGACCTCCAATCCGAAGTCACCTGCTACGTCATAGATGCAGACACTTCTTACAACATCCTCTTGGGGTGCCCATGGATACACGATTATATGATCGTGCCTTCTACGCTACACCAGTGCTTCAAATATGTCGACAAACACGGCTTCGTGAAGACAGAATTTGCTGATATCGATCCCTTTAAGGGGGTCGAATCCTACTACTCAGACTCTTGCCTATACGAAAAGTCGAAGAGGCACCTTGATGAAGGAAATGAACAAGCTAGTACCGAAACGGCCACGGGATCAGAAGGACCCCTGACGATCCACCTCCAAGCTCGCAAACCGGGCAAGTCCGCACCCCTTACCGCCACTCTGCGGAAAGATGCGATCAGCCTCTCGGCGCAAGAGGAGCAGATGATAATCCGACTGCCAAGGTCCGGCCAAGTGCCGAAACCCACAACGGGGCCACTAACAATCAGACTGCCGAGAGTCAGTCAACCCCAAACAGGGAAGCTCAATCCCTCCGACAAGCCGCTGACGATACGCCTTCCCAAGAAGGGTCGTCACCCCGACACAAGGTCTGACACTCTAGCGAACCGGCCACTCCTCGCTCCACTTCGAGTGCCAAACTAGGGGTCGCTAGTCTGCCAACAACTCCACGCTTTGCCCCGTCAACTGAACCACTGACAATCAAGCTTCCCAGGTTATCCTCTCAGTCTTCATTTACACAGGGGGTAGCCGAAGAGGAACCGGAGCTAGGCAAGTATATGGCTACCCACACCAACGTCCCCTCCGCTGATGATGTAATCCCCCTAGAAAAGATACCTTACTTCATCAATAAAGGGTTATCTTTGAACTACACCGAACTCAATAAGCTATGTACGATGTATGCTATGGAACACGGTATAGGCACTCATCTACACACACAGGTGACAAATATGCACACCGCAATCCAGCTTATTCCAGCAGAAGACGCTTACCGTATAATCGAGGGAGGGGACCATCCAATCATCTTCGGCCGGAAGGACGATCTTCACCCCTTCACCATAAAAGAAGTTGATCTTGGGTCAGATGCCGGGAGATTGCCTCTGTATCTTTATAGCCCCCAGTCCAAATATCTCATGCAAAAACAGGAATATGATCTGGAGACGACGCCAGGTTTGAACTACGGCACTGGGCGACGATTACCTTTGAAGCCACCAGTCCCGGCGGGCAAACCACGAGACTACTATAGCAAAACTCGATGCGGGCTAGGGTATGTTACTCCCACAATGACCCCTGAGAGTTCAGATGAAGAGTGTGACTGGCAGTCACATTACCAACTTCCGACTCGGATACTAGCATCGGAGATATATTCAGACGAGTCCTGTCAGTCAACATGGCATTCATCGACGCTTACGAAGAAGACGAAGACATCCCCGAAATCCTCGAGCTAGAGCCATGGGCCCAACAATTGGACGCACAATAGGAAAAGCGGTTCGAACTGAGAGAACCTCCTACTGAAGATGAGGTCATACAAGTGGATCTCGGCAGTGAATCTTCTCCGAAACCAATTTTCGTCAGTAAAAGCCTAACAGACGAAGACCGGGAGTCGCTGCTAAAACTTGTCAGAGAATACATTGATGTGTTCGCCTGGAGCTATGAAGACATGCCAGGATTAAATCCCGACATTGCTCTTCACAAACTCAATATCCGGCCAGATGCGAAGCCAGTCAAGCAACAACAGCGACGTTTCCGCCCAGGCATCATGGACGCGATCGAAGCTGAAGTCAACAAACTGATAGCCAGCGGTTTCATTCGTGAGGAGCCACATCCTGACTGGGTCGCCAATATAGTACCCGTCCTCAAGAAGAATGGGAAGATTCGAATCTGCATCGACTTCCGCAACCTAAACGAGGCGTGCCCCAAAGATGAATTTTCTCTTCCTATTACAGACATCATAATCGATAATACTTGCGGCTTCGAACGCATATCATTCATGGATGGCTTCTCGGGGTACAACCAAATCAAAATGTCTCCTGACGACGAAAAGCATACATCATTCCGAACACCGATTGGCACGTACTGCTACACAGTCATACCTTTCGGTTTAAAGAATGCTGGCACCACATATCAAAGAGCCATGAGCATCATCTTCAGAGACCACTTACGCAAGACGGTGGAGTGCTACGTTGACGATATAGCCATTAAGAGTCGTAACAAGGGAGACCATCTGCAGGATCTAAGGACGGTATTCGACCTAATGCGAGAGCACAATTTGAAAATGAACCCTACGAAGTCCTTTCTAGGCGTATCCAGCGGGAAGTTCTTGGGTTTCATCATCACTGCAAAGGGTATCCATGTAGACCCTGAGAAGACAAAAGCAATCATGGAGATGGGTCCCCCGAGAAATCTCTGCGAACTCAGAGGCCTTCAAGGGAGGCTAGCTTACATCAGAAGGTTCATTTCCAACCTCTCCGAACGATGCCGACCATTCACGCACCTCATGAAGAAAGGAGTCTCATTCGTATGGGACGAAGAATGCCAGCGTGCTTTCGACAGCATCAAAGAATATTTGTCAAATCCTCCAGTTCTGGTAGCCCCAGTTCCTGGAAAACCATTCCTGCTCTATATACAAGCAATGGAACACTTTCTCGGGGCTCTACTGGCACAAAATAACGACGCAGGCCACGAGCAAGCTATATATTACCTCAGCCGAATGATGATTGGGCCAGAGCACCGATACACCGCTGTAGAGAAGGAATGCCTCGCCCAGGTGTTCGCCATTCAGAAAATGCGAAACTATGTTACCGGACAAACGATACATGTGATCTCACGAGTCAACCCTCTCAGAGTCCTCATGACTAAACTAGGGGCACTTAGCTCTCGCCTCGCTACATGGGCAATATTGTTGTCCCCTTATCATATGATCTTTATCCCCCAAAAGGCAGTCAAAGGTCAAGCCCTGGCGGACTTTTTAGCAGTCCACCCAGGCTCGGAGTCCTCCAGAATATATGAAGAGATCCCAGACGAGGTCGCCGACTCGCATGCAACCTCTCACGAGGCTATATGGCGAATGTTCTTTGACGGTGCTTCAAAGACCGGACCTAAAGGTAATATAGTCGTCGGAGTCGGGGTAGTGCTGGTCTCCCCTTCCGGGTTGGTGATCAACCGCGCCTATTCCCTCACAGAACCCTGCTCTAACAATGTGGCCGAGTACAATGCTCTGGTCATTGGCCTCCAACTTGCAAGAGAGTTGGGGGTAGAATACCTTGAAGCATACGGCGATTTCCTGCTAATCGTCAATCAAATCCAGGGTTCATACGAAGTCCGCCACGAAGTCATGATCCCTTATCACCAAATAGCGATTGACATCATCTCGTCGTTCAAGGGATTCTTCATCGAACATGTCCCCAGACTTCGAAATATTGAAGACGATGCCCTAGCTGGTCTTGCCGCTTCCCTAGCAGTTCCGAATTATGATCGCCAATCAGTGGATGTGTGTAATACCCCAGTCCTAAAATACGTAGGACTAGGAACGTAGACATGCCAGCTGTATTCATACGAAGTATACTCTAATATATAGAAGCCTTGTATAAATATATAAGCTGTGAAATGCAGTAAAACCACAACTAATCTCATCCACACAGAATAAATGAATAAAAGATCATATAATGAGAATGAATTTGTCTTGATACAATATGTTGGGCGGAGACAAATCCACTACCAACAAAATAAGAAAAAGTACATAGAAAATGAAATGAGTGGCAAGCGAAGCGAAGACGATCCAAATGCAATCATCCTCGAAGAAATAGCGAAGATCACGGCTAGAGCTAGAACACCTGCGAAAGACAATAGCACACACCTGGCAAGGCAACCAGGTCCTCAGAGAGACGTAACAAGACACATAATAGCATGCCATATAAACTGAATAAATATTGCTCAATAAATAAGTAAATCGAATTATAACATGTTCCAATACACACCTACTGAACGAGCGTACCATCCCTCCAACCAAACAAGGACAGGAGATGGTAAACTAATTCACGGTAACGTATCTTCCCATGCTATGAATCCAATATGGTATCCGGACCCCAACAAGGTTCAATACCTTCTCATCGAAGTAGTAAGTCACACCTACAACCAAACAAGGACAAGATGTGACGAACTAATCCGCGACAAGTTATTGTTCCAAGCCACGGTCAGATACAAGTACCCAAACCAAAAGTACTCGTACCTAACGAATAGGGTAGCCAACCATTTTATGTGAAATGTAGTTAAGAACAATCCTTCCTACGCATGGACCCTGGCTGAATAGGATCGGCATAGTCCCCTCTTGGGCACCAGAGGCCCCAGCAGGAAGAGCATGGGTCATCAACCCCGTATCTCCAGCGGAGAGTCCAGGTCACAAGGGAAGTGCATCGAAGCCCATACGCTAAGGAATTGTCCTCCCCGTCCAATGCCTACTGTGTTGTATCCACAACACAAACCACTATAACCGCTAAGTCAAACTAGCATACAACCTCTATTAGCGGTTATTCCTATCGTACGGCTTGTACGTACTAGTGGCCAGCCAATCACGCACTTTCGTGTTCTACATGCGATACACAACTTCGTGTTACAACGTGTCAAGGCCAATGAATGCAACACACATGGTGGTCTCTTAAATCTAGGTTTAATGTGAGAAAAACAATACATAGCAGGAAATAAATGAACAGTAAGTTCTAACAGTTATGCCATGTATCACAGTTTATTTTGCATAAAGAAAATAAGTAATGCATGAAATATGAGCTAGAATAAATAAACAGCTAATGGCAAGGTATCTTGCCTGGTAGTACGCCTGGTGTGCTGCAATGATCAAAGTGGCACGATCTGTAACTTCGGTGCAACAACTATACAAGGGGACATCGGATGGTGGTATGGATCGTGTCATTGGGTCCAGAAGGGTTAATTTAGTTAGGGTCAATAGGTGGAAGGGAAGAATTTGCAAGGGATAGGAAGATTGGTTACGGACAAGAGAAAATCAAAAAAATAATGGATAAATAATAAGATATAGAAAACTATTTATAATACTGGTAAAATGCTATATTATTAGCTAATATTTGTTAGAAAATATCTTTTGAAAATCTAGTAACTTATTTAAGGCAATTCCTTAATTTATCAAAATATCCTTGTCTAGCAAAACTAGGATTTTTGTATAAAAAGAAAAACTGTATTTTAAAATACTTTATAGTAATAGAAATTTATTTATAGGTAGGAACCTATTTTGATTAGGACAATATATCTAAAAAATATTTTAACATACCTAGAACAAAATAACAATTTGGTATTAGTGAAACTAATATAAATAATAATGATAATTCATTATAATATAATTAAATAATAAAATAATAATAATAATGATAATAATAATAATAACAATAATAATAATAATAATAATAATAATAAAAATAATAATAATCATAATCATAATGATAATAATAATAAGGATGATAATAATAATGATGGTAACAATATTGATATATATTCCTACAAGAAAGGAAATAATAGACATATAATAATAATAATGTTAGAAATAAAAAATTTATGAAAACAAAACGGAACAAAAACCAAAACCAAAACAACACCTACTAAACAAATCAAAATAATATATATGGTATAACACAAGTTATAAGGAATAATAGAAAAGAAAAATAATAATAAATAATAAATAATAAATAATAAATAAAAACAACAGCAGTACTTAAATTATTTCTCTCCTCAAAGGAAGAGAACTCAGAACCCATCACTATTAGTTTCAAAAAGGAAGGAGCTCATCCCAAAAAATGGAGAGGGACGAGAGGAGCGCCGATCGGGGCTCGGAATGGAGCGCCGACGGTGGTTGCGCGAGCCCACGGCGGCGGAACTGCGGGAGGAAGAGGCGAGAGGGGGAGGTCTCAGGCGGAAAGGGGGAAGTCGGGGGAACGAGGATGGGGCGGCGGACGCGAGAGAACGGCGGAGGAAGCGGGTTCGGTGGAGGCGGGCTCGGCGACAGCTGCCACCGCGCGGAGGGGCACGACGACGTCTGGTCGGCGGAGACTGAGTCAAAGGGGGAAGCTCGAGAAGAAGGGGGCTCGGCACGGCGAATGGGTTTCTAAGGGGCGGCGCACGCTAGCGCGGCTGCCAGCGCCTAGGCACGGCGGATGCTCACCGGCGCGATCGCGGCGGTGTCGGGACGAGGCCGAAGTCAGGTGAGTGTTCGGATTTTTCGTCTTTTCTTTTGGGTGGTGGTGAATTTTTTGGTGGCGGTGGTGCCTGAGGGTTTTGGGTGGCGGCAGTGTTGTCGTGGCCAGGGTGGTGGTGATGAAGGACAGTGACGGGAAGAGGCCTGTGGTTGCCGGGATCGGGTAGTTGATGATGGTGGCGGTGATAGTCTGGTTAGTCGGAGGGCAGGGAACGGTGGATGTGGTGTTATGGGTGGTGGTCAGGAGGGTTTGCGGATGTCGACGGTGAGGAGAGGGTTGGCGGCGGCGCCGCGACGCGGGTCTGGGGATACGATGGACGCGGCGGTGGTGAGCGGAGGAAAAGGCTGGAAAGAGGTTGGGTTTGGTGTTGACGGTGATGGAGACGGGGAGAAGGGTGTGACGACGTCGATGGGGCGGAGGCTGCGGTTATGGCTGTTGGGTGTGGGTGGACGGATTAGAGGATAGGGATAGGGTTAGGATTTTGATATTAGGAAATTGGAGATTTGTATTGTGTCGGGTTTGTCGACACGAGAGAGATAAAATGTATATGTAAAAAAAGAAGAATAACCTATTGGAAAGACACCGGGGTCGGACCCGAGGCCGTCACGGCTGACACGGAAGGGATGGACACCGACACGAGGCACGTACTTGTTGTGGAAATATTTGTGGAACAATAATGAATTGGAGGAGTACCTGCCTATTTATAGGATGTGGGAATTCCCAATTAGATAAGGATTAGGATATTTAAAACCCAATTTGGATATTTCCATATTTAGTTTAAAAGCAATCAAATAAAAATCCAAATCCAAATCTAATTTAAATCAAATTTAATTCTCTTAGTTTAAAATCAAATCAATAAATCAAATTTTAATTATTTAACTATTTAAATAATACATATATTCAAATCAAGATTTAAATCTTCATAATAAATTCAAAATATGCTTTCCAAAAATACTAATAATAATAATTTCGAAAATTACATTAATATTTAAAATAAACCAATAAATAATTACAAATATATATGTATGCACAATTATTGTTTTCATAATTATGTTTTTCTAGTATACAATAAAAATACTAATTATTCTTAATAATTGCATAAAAAATAACAACTTGGTAATGATAGTAAAATAATTATTGTATATATTATTTTGAAACTATAAAATAATAACTAAAATATTTTTCTAAAATATGTACGCTCGCACATATTCGCATTCGTCGAGCAAAAATAAAACTTCGTGCGCGACGTAAAATACGACTACGCGACGTACAATACAAAATTTTAAATCCGTACAAATATTAATAAAAAAATTATAGTAGAAATTTAGGGGTTTTACATCCTACCCAACTTAAAAGAATTTCGTCCTCGAAATTAAGAATTAGGAGGGGGTGAAAGGCACAAGGGGTATCGATAAGGAAGCATAGTCAAATCAAGACAAGGGAACGACGTTTAATGAAAACTTGCATCAGCGTCGTGATTTCAATAAGGCGAAGATAGTCATGAATTAACGCAAGAAGGAAATGTTTAAGATGACGCGCAATAAAGAATAGTATGGGTTCAAGCAAAATAAAATAATTTAGAGACCTTAAAGTTATGGTCTCTTGAGATTAGGTTGAGGGCACGATTAGAGAATTAGATTTACTCGATTAGAAGGTCATGACAGTAATTATAGGGCCGAGAAGGAGGGCGAGGAGTTTAGGAGGGAGAAATAACAATATCGAGTGATAATGGTCATAGGTGATAGGATAGTTAGAGGAAGTTTTAGTATAACGCTTTCGCCCTCCTAAAATAGGTGCGGGCGAAGCAATAAAGAGTTCGAAGGAGGCGTTATCGAATACGAATACGTGATTCAAAGACGATCGAAAAGAATTTCAAAAGGAGTTGCCAAGGCAGTCTCGGATGGGATTGTAAGGGCCAAGTTTAGTTATGTCCCCATCCACGTAGAGTAATAGACAAAAAGCGAACCAAAGTGCACTTGGTTGATCAGACCATTATGCACCGGTTCTGATTTAGACAATAGGCTATTGAGTGGCCACTCTATAGCATATATCTTGATCAAGCTCGATAAGGATTAGCTTGCAAATACTAGGCTATATTAGCATCATTAGTCAAAACGGTAAATACATAGGCACGAGAGATTTAGATTAAAAGAAGGTAGAATGATTCTAAGTCATACAGTTGTCCTATAGTCTTATTGTCCAAGTCCTTGGTTAGCTAGAAGGGTTAGGTCCTCTAGTTTCTAGGATCTAAATAAGCTTGCTAATATAGGTTACTAGGTAAAAGGGGTTGCTAGGTCATAAGGTAGTCTACCCAACTTACTTTAAACTAATGGTGTTTGGGACAGCTAACTAATAGGGTCAACCTCTAGTAAGCACGAAGGAAGGATAATGATGGAAGGAATCAAGAAAGATGCAATCGATGAGTCAAACGGTAGATTGAAGAAAGTGGTCAAGTATGTGAATGAGATCCTAGACTTCTAATCCAATGCGCAGGCTTGCTTGGTACGGTAAAGTAACCAAACAATTTATCTTGACCTGCATGGGCCACCATAAAAATATGTAATGCCCCAGTCCCAAAATACGTAGGACTAGGAACGTAGACATGCCAGCTGTATTCATACGAAGTATACTCCAATATATGGAAGCCTCGTATAAATACATAAGCTGTGAAATGCAGTAAAACCACAACTAATCTCATCCACACAGAATAAATGAATAAAAGATCATATAATGAGAATGAATTTATCTTGATACAATATGTTAGGCGGAGACAAATCTACTACCAACAAAATAAAAAAAAGTACATAGAAAATGAAATGAGTGGCGAGCGAAGCGAAGACGATCCAAATGCAATCATCCTCGAAGAAATAGCGAAGATCACGGCTAGAGCGAGAACACCTGCGAAAGACAATAGCACACACCTGGCAAGGCAACCAGGTCCTCAGAGGAACGTAACAAGACACATAATAGCATGCCATATAAACTGAATAGATATTGCTCAATAAATAAGTAAATCGAATTATAACATGTTCCAATACGCATCTACTGAACGAGCGTACCATCCCCCCAACCAAACAAGGACAGGAGATAGTAAACTAATTCACGGTAACATATCTTTCCATGCTATGAATCCAATATGGTATCCGGACCCCAACAAGGTTCAATACCTTCTCATCGAAGTAGTAAGTCACACCTACAACCAAACAAGGACAAGATGTGACGAACTAATCCGCGACAAGTTATTGTTCCAAGCCACGGTCAGATACAAGTACCCAAACCAAAAGTACTCGTACCTAACGGATAGGGTAGCCTACCATTTTATGTGAAATGTAGTTAAGAACAATCCTTCCTACGCATGGACCCTGGCTGAATAGGATCGGCATAGTCCCCTCTTGGGCACCAGAGGCCCCAGCAGGAAGAGCATGGGTCATCAACCCCGTATCTCCAGCGGAGAGTCCGGGTCACAAGGAAAGTGCATCGAAGCCCATACGCTAAGGAATTGTCCTCCCCGCCCAATGCCTATTGTGTTGTATCCACAACACAAACCACTATAACCGCTAAGTCAAACTAGCATGCAACCTCTATTAGCGATTATTTCTATCGCACGGCTTGTACGTACTGGTGGCCAGCCAATCACGCACTTTCGTGTTCTACATGCGACACACAACTTCGTGTTACAACGTGTCAAGGACAATGAATGCAACACACATGGTGGTCTCTTAAATCTAGGTTTAATATGAGAAAAATAATACATAGCAGGAAATAAATGAACAGTAAGTTCTAACAGTTATGCCATGTATCACAGTTTATTTTGCATAAAGAAAATAAGTAATACATGAAATATGAGCTAGAATAAATAAACAGCTAATGGCAAGGTGTCTTGCCTGGTAGTACGCCTGGTGTGCTGCAATGATCAAGGTGGCACAATCTGCAACTTCGGTGCAACAACTATATAAAGGGACCTCACATGGTGCTACGGATCGGGTCATTGGGTCCAGAAGGGTTAATTTAGTTAGGGTCAATAGGTGGAAGGGAAGAATTTGCAAGGGATAGGAAGATTGGTTACGGACAAGAGAAAATCAAAGAAATAATGGATAAACAATAAGATATAGAAAACTATTTATAATACTGGTAAAACGCTATATTATTAGCTAATATTTGTTAGAAAATATCTTTTGAAAATCTAGTAACTTATTTAAGGCAATTCCTTAATTTATCAAAATATCCTTGACTAGCAAAACTAGGATTTTTGTATAAAAAGAAAAACTGTATTTTAAAATACTTTATAGTACTAGAAATTTATTTATAGGTAGGAACCTATTTTGATTAGGACAATATATCTAAAAAATATTTTAACATACCTAGAACAAAATAACAATTTGGTATTAGTGAAACTAATATAAATAATAATGATAATTCATTATAATATAATTAAATAATAAAATAATTATAATAATGATAATAATAATAATAACAATAATAATAATAATAACAATAATAATAATCATAATGATAATAATAATAAGGATGATAATAATAATGATGGTAACAATATTGATATATATTCCTACAAGAAAGGAAATAATAGACATATAATAATAATAATGTTAGAAATAAAAAAAATTTATGAAAACAAAACGGAACAAAAACCAAAACCAAAACAACACCTACTAAACAAATCAAAATAATATATATGGTATAACACAAGTTATAAGGAATAATAGAAAAGAAAAATAATAATAAATAATAAATAAAAATAATAAATAAAAACAACAGCAGTACTTAAATTATTTCTCTCCTCAAAGGAAGAGAACTCAGAACCCATCACTATTAGTTTCAAAAAGGAAGGAGCTCATCACAAAAAATGGAGAGGGACGAGAGGAGCGCCGATCGGGGCTCGGAATGGAGCGCCGGCGGTGGTTGCACGAGCCCGTGGCGGCAGAACTGCGGGAGGAAGAGGCGAGAGGGGGAGGTCTCGGGCGGAAAGGAGGAAGTCGGGGGAACGAGGATGGGGCGGCGGACGTGAGAGAACGGCGGAGGAAGCGGGTTCGGTGGAGGCGGGCTCGGCGACAGCTGCCACCGCGCAGAGGGGCACGACGACGTCTGGTCGGCGGAGACTGAGTCAAAGGGGGAAGCTCGGGAAGAAGGGGGCTCGGCACGGCGGAAGGGTTTCTAAGGGGCGGCGCACACTAGCGCGGCTGCCAGCGCTTAGGCAGGGCGGATGCTCACCGGCACGATCGCGGCGGTGTCGGGACGAGGCCGAAGTCAGGTGAGTGTTCGGATTTTCCGTCTTTTCTTTTGGATGGTGGTGAATTTTTTGGTGGCGGTGGTGCCTGAGGGTTTTGGGTGGCGGCAGTGTTGTCGTGGCCAGGGTGGTGGTGATGAAGGACGATGACGGGAAGAGGTCGAGGGTTGCCGGGATCGGGTGGTCGATGATGGTGGCGGTGATAGTCTGGTTAGTCGGAGGGCAGGGAACGGTGGATGTGGTGTTATGGGTGGTGGTCAGGAGGGTTTGCGGATGTCGACGGTGAGGAGAGGGTTGGCGGCGGTGCCGCGACGCGGGTCTGGGGATACGATGGACGCGGCGGTAGAGAGCGGGGGAAAAGGCTGGAAAGAGGTTGGGTTTGGTGTTGACGACGATGGAGACGGGGAGAAGAGGTGTGACGACGTCGATGGGGCGGAGGCTGCGGTTATGGCAGTTGGGTGTGGGTGGACGGGTTAGAGGATAGGGATAGGGTTAGGATTTGGATATTAGGAAATTGGAGATTTGTATTGTGTCGGGTTTGTCGACACGAGAGAGATAAAATATATATGTAAAAAAAGAAGAATAACCTATTGGAAAGTCACCGGGGTCGGACCCGAGGCCGTCACGGCTGACACGGAAGGGATGGACACCGACACGAGTCACGTACTTGTTGTGGAAATATTTATGGAACAATAATGAATTGGAGCAGTACCTGCCTATTTATAGGATGTGGGAATTCCCAATTAGATAAGGATTAGGATATTTAAAACCCAATTTGGATATTTCCATATTTAGTTTAAAAGCAATCAAATAAAAATCCAAATCCAAATCTAATTTAAATCAAATTTAATTCTCTTAGTTTAAAATCAAATTTTAATTATTTAACTATTTAAATAATACATATATTCAAATCAAGATTTAAATCTTCATAATAAATTCAAAATATGCTTTCCAAAAATACTAATAATAATAATTTCGAAAATTACATTAATATTTAAAATAAGCCAATAAATAATTACAAATATATATGTATGCACAATTATTGTTTTCATAATTATGTTTTTCTAGTATACAATAAAAATACTAATTATTCTTAATAATTGCATAAAAAAATAACAACTTGGTAATGATAGTAAAATAATTATTGTATATATTATTTTGAAACTATAAAATAATAACTAAAATATTTTTCTAAAATATGTACGCTCGCACATATTCGCACTATTCGAGCAAAAATAAAACTTCGTGCGCGACGTAAAATACGACAACGCGACGTACAATACAAAATTTTAAATCCGTACAAATATTAATAAAAAAATTATACTAGAAATTTAAGGGTTTTACAATGTGATAGGCCACGAACTGGTCTGTCCCAAAAACAATGTGCAATTCGTGGCGAGTTATTCCACACAGGTGATCGATGATGCCCCAGATTGGAGACAACCATTCATCGACTTCGTCGTCTACGACATCCTGCCCGAGAATCCAAAGGAAGCCACTTCCATCAGACGACGTTCTCTCAGATTCTTCTACGATACAGAGACAAAAATGCTGTATCGCCGCTCCTACGACGGATTACTGCTTCAGTGTCTGTCAAACGCAGAAGCCAAAGAAGCAGTACGAGAAGCTCATGACGGTGTCTGCGGGGCCCACCAGCCCGGCCCAAAACTACAAGATCGCCTTCGTCGAATGGGCTACTATTGGCCCATGATGGTGGCAGATACGATAGATTATGCTAGAAAATGCAAAGCTTGCCAAGTCCACGCAGACTTCATCCACCGACCATCAGAATTTCTACATCCGACAGTGGCGTCCTGGCCATTCGAAGCATGGGGAATGGATATCATTGGTCCAATCACCCCACCTTCCTCCCGAGGACATCGCTTCATACTTGCGATCACTGATTACTTCTCCAAATGGGCGGAAGCTGTTCCGCTTGCAGAAGTCAAAACTTCGAACGTGATCAGCTTCCTCAAGCATCACGTCATCTACCGCTTCGGACTACCAAGAAGGATCATTCATGATAATGGTCCACAGTTTGCAAGCCACGCATTCTATCGGTTCTGCGATAAGCACCGTATTCAGAATGTCGCTTCAACGCCGTACAACCCGACGGCAAACGGGTTAGCAGAGGCGTTCAACAAAACAATCATCAAACTCCTCAAGAAGTTCGTCTCCTCCAACAAGCGCGACTGGAACGAGAAGCTCAGCGAGTGCTTATGGGCTTATCGTACCACAATTCGGACCGCCACCGGGAATACACCATTCTCTCTAGTATACGGGAGTGAGGCAATTCTCCCATTAGAGACTCAAATACCCTCACTCCGCGTCGCCCTCACTTATCAATTGGCAACGGATGATAACTACCGACGTCGACTGCAAGAGTTGAAGGCATTAGATGAAAAGCGCCTCTTAGCTCAGCAGCGAATTGAGCTATACCAAGCACGCATCTCGGGAGCCTTCAACAAAAAGGTCAAAATCAGAACATTCCAGGTAGGCGATCTCGTCTTGGCAGTCCGGAGGCCGATGGTCATGACTCACAAAACCGCCGGCAAGTTCCAGCCAAAATGGGAAGGCCCATTTATCATCAAGGCCGTATTCTCCAACGGTGCTTACCGCCTCGCAATACAAAACGGAGACTTGCTCATGTTGCCCGTCAACGGCAAGTTTCTGAAGAAATACTATGTTTAAACAGCAATCTCTAGAATCTCGAGTCACATACCCGCTGGTACCACTGAACTAGCTCCATAAAATTCCAGATTATTGAGTCACGTACCCGCTGGTACCACTGAACTCGCCCTCATAGTTTTCCAGATTCTTAAGTCACGTACCCGCTGGTACCATGAACTCATTCCATAAATTCTCCAGATTTTTGAGTCATGTACCCGCTGGTACCACTGAACTCGCCCCATAAATTTCCAGATTTTCGAGTCACGTACCCGCTGTTACCACTGAACTCGCTCCATAAATTTCCAGATTATCGAGTCACGTATCCGCTGATACCACTGAACTCACCCTCATAGTTTGCCAGATCATTGAGTCACGTACCCGCTGGTACCACTGAACTCACACTCACCATTCCCAAATTTCTAAGTCATGTATCTGCTGGTACCTCTGAACTTACACTTTGATTCCAACATTCATGAATTGTCGAGTTATATACCCATCGGTACCCCTGAACTTACATCTTGGTCACTCTTTTGAAAGAAAGTCATGTATAACCATACCGCTGAACTTTCTTCCGACAAGAGATCCTCCCTCATGATCTAACACCTGCACTCCCAGTGCACAACAAAGGTAACGGGTCCACAAACTTCCAAGACGGCCATGTCCACATTACCTCTGAGTCGTTCCACTTCCGCCAAAAATAAATCACCCCCTACATAGAACTTCTATGTCCTTATTACCTCTGAGTTGTTCTATGTACCCCCCTGTCAAAGAAACCCTCATGCTCACTATGTCTTCAGCACCTCTGAGTCAGTATGATTGGTTCCTTTCTTTTTAACTTATTGTCCGTATCCAAAACCAGGGTACGTTAGGGACAATGGGTCCACGCAAAATGACCCAATAAGAGGATTATTACAAAGCAAAAGAGTGAAGCAAATATATATTCCATTCATTCAGAAATCAGCTACATCCATACGATTGCAAGCAAGTCAAAAGAGTTCTTCATGAAGACAAGAAGAAAGGCGAAACAAAACAAAGACTACAGACAGACAACCACGAGAAGCCCCTACATCCTAGTTACAGAAACGCATATACCATTCCCTCAACCATCTCACATATGAAGGATGCAAGTGAAGAGCATCCTCGTCCAGAATAGGAGAAACAGAGTTCCCAGCGCTGCCACCCTCAGCAGTCTCGATATTTGGAGGGCTGCCGTCCCCCTCAGACGTAAGTTCTTCTTTCTTCACTTCCTCCTTAACAGAGGGAGACCCCTGGCGGACGATAGGAGGCTGCGGCTCCTCTGATGCTGCAGTCTCAGCCTTCGGTGGAGATACTGCGAGAACCAAAGATGAAGAAAATGAAAACAGTCAGAAATGATCATGCGGCTCATTTTAGACAAGTCTCATGCGGCTCAGACATGGGATATATCCTCATGCGGCTCAATCATGGGACGTGTATGCGGGCCATATAGTTTAAGAAGTCCACATCAAAGTCTTGTACACAAAGCACGCAGTAAAGCAGGCTCTGTTAGGGTTTCAAATCGACTACCTAATCCTTACCTTCGATGGCAATATGAATGTCAAGACGAACGGGGGGCGCGACAGTCGAGGGCGAAGCCGATTTCTTACTCCTCGCCACAGCCTTCTTCACAGCCTTAGAAGCTCTGGGCGCCATTGTTGTCTGATGAACAGAGGAAGAAAAGACGACAAGAATCTGAGTCAAAAAAGAGTCTAAGAGAGAAGACCGTCCAAATGTCCTTCTATTTATAGACAGAGAACTATGGACCGACGCCTCGTACAAACGCGATTAACTCTTCGGCTATTGAGCCAAACCAGCCATTTAAAGACTGAGTTCTTGGGATCCTATCCCAAAAAGGTCTACACGCATGGCATAATGACGTGGCAAGGAGCTATGCGGCTGAACAGTCTCCTGCGGCTGAGTCACCTATGCGGCTGAACAATCCATGCGGTCAAGACTTCTATGCGGCCAAGATATCCATGCGCGGCTAGAAGAATATCCAGCCATGCTTCTTATTCAAAGTATTTCAATTTTACAAATTGAAAACTTTGAAGGGGGTCCTGTAGAAGCATGGAAAATACTAAAGAAAATGACGCATGCGGCCAAAGAACCCTATGTGGCTCAGAAAATTCATACGGCTCAGGAAATCATGCGGCACAAGGAGCTATGCGGCCCAAAGCATTCCATGCGGCTCAGAAGACACGTGGCCTGATAGTGCTCCCCTCCACCCATGCTGCATTAATTGCTTTGACGGCTGACCCCTCTGAAAAGTTGACAGCCCTGACACCAAAGCAGGTAATTATGGCTCTGTCCTAATGATGAATCTCTAGGGAAAAGAAAAGAGATCTCTGACACAAATCCCCTGAGAGCCATAAAAATGCCACGTGGCCTTGCCACGTGGGCATTCGTATGCGGTTCACTGCTCATGCGGTTCAATAAATCCCATGCGGCTCAGAGCGAATCTGTTCTATGCGGCTCAGGCCATGAAAGCCTCATGCAGCTCGAGCAAAGGACTTTCCATGCAGCTCAGAGTGAATCTATCCTATGCGGCTCAGGCCATGAAAGCCTCATGCGGCTCGAGCGAGGACTTCTTATGCGGTTCGAGAGGGTCATGTCCATACGGCTCAGGCGGATATATACTTATGCGGCCCACAAGAATTACTTCCCTGTGGTTCGAGGGCTCAAGTGAGGGCCACTGCCCACGCAGCCCTGACACGTGGGCCTAACCATATGTGGCTCACATTTATATGCGGCTCACTAGTCATGCGGTCCAAATTCCCCCAGCAGCTTCTAGGACACGTGTCCTAAACCAATTAATTCCTCAAATTGGCTGCCATTAAAGATTGGGTCAAATCCCAATAATCGGGGACACGTGGCAGAAGAATAGATCTGATTTATTCGCAGATATCAGAAGATCATTATAAGGAAGATTTATTCCAATCAGCATTAATTGCTCATGGGATTTGGTGTAATCTACACCTAATGGCCCAGATTCATCATAATCAAAATGAATGGCCTGGATTGACCAATCCCCAAGCCGCCGTCATCTCCAAGAGGTAATCATTGGCAACCCTAATGATCACACCCCACTATTATAAATAGCAGGGTGTCATTCCCTTGCGAGAAGGACAATATATACAATATTAGAGAGGAAAATACATATATACAGAGAGACTTTCTCCCATAGTCAGAGAGAGAATACACACAGAGAGAGAGAGAGAAGCCAGAGAAGCAACAGAGGAGCAAGAAGAGCATTTCTTCATCAACGCCAACCATCTTTTCACAAGGAGCCAAGGCTGCATACCGATCGTCCAAGGAGTAAGGCAGGGTTGCCGTCGCCTTCCCGAGCCTCTATCGTTACCCCCCAGAATCTAAAATAAACAATTGTACTTAGACTGATGTACCTAGGTTTTCGTCCCTAGGCTTTCTTTGTACAAGCGAGTTTGTAACGTAAAGTAAAAGTCCGGTCCGATAATTGTTCTGTTCTTTTATATTTCATGGCAAACATACCCCCTCCCTCTTCATTTCATTTGTGAAGTTTGAGCCTCCACAATTGAACCCTAAGAGATCCCCTTCTCCAAAACTCATTTTTCCTTCATCCAGACTCTGTTTCTTTCCAAACGAACTCTGTTGCACTCGTCGAGGAGAGGAGGATCTGCTGGAGCATTTCTAACAAGGAGACGGAGGCTTCTACTTGAGAGAAATCGTCCGACACGACAACCGAGGAGCTCTATTCATTGAGTTTTTGACACTCAATAGGTAAACCATAATTTACCATAGTAAATCTAGAATTTTTTCATTTTTGCATCCATATAGTGCCCTAGACTTGCTCACAAAATTTGGTTGGATTTTGACTTCGTTTGATGGCGGTATCAGACACGTGTCGGTCCTTTACGACACGTGTTCGACGAAATGCCGCTTAGGATAGAAAGTTGCTATTTTTCGATTCTGTCTTCATGGATGTTTAGATAATATTATTTTGATAATCTTTTGTGAAGACGGATTAGATTTTGATGTCGTTACAGCGGTGTTTCGGGCATCGGACGTACGTGCACGGATCCCGTGCACGAGGCCGTGCGTGTCCTGCCTTCAGTGCGCTGTTTCTCTTTGCACATGTCGTATTTTGTGTGAAATTTCTTGAGCACGTGGGGGTAACCTCTGCCCCCATGCTCGTAAAATTTTACGTAAAATTTTATGGCTTTTCGTTGAGCGAGCGTGGAGAAATCTGACGTGCACCGCCCAGCCCACTGTGCATTCAGCCTATTTTTTGTCGCTGAAACGGACTTCGTGCACAGACATGACGCAACGAAGACCCGTTCCAGGACCTGGGACACGACGACCTATACCTAGACTACCCGAAGAACCAACCCCGAGTCATGGCGTGGCCCGACGAGTGAGCCACAAAGGCAGAACCGCGCGCATGAGGGCGCGCGGGCGCGCGCGTGCGCGCAGCAGGCCGCGCACAGGTACGGGGCTGTGTGCGTCGCCTCGGCACGACGTGTTACTGTGTTTCTGTGTCCTAGACCTACCCCAGGAACCCCCAGTTAGGGGCACAAGCACGGGGCATTTCGTTGTGTGTGCGGCGCTCAATCGAGCGAGAACGCACGCATTGTCACGCGGTATCGAGAATTTTTGATACGCATTCTGTGGACACAACACGGACACGATTTCAAACCCGAGAGTATACCAGCGCATCACGTGGGTCGAGACCAACGTGTATGTCGATTTTCGCGGGTTCATTTGGTGTATATTTTATTTTGGGTCGTTGTGTGAAAATTTTGTTTTTCTTTAAATTAAATTTTGAGTTTAAATATGATATTTTGATTTCCATTAAATTAACTTATAAATTCTGAGTTTTTAGTACGTGTATGAGTTTTTGGATTTATGGGAACCAACTTTTGGATTTGTTTCATAATTTTCTATCATTTATGAGTATATGTGTTTTCCTTGTTGTTATGTATATATATATTGAACTATATGCATTAGAAAACCCCGTTGAAACCTATTGCTAATGTATATATGTGAGAATGGGTCGAGGGGGATTAAATTTCAGATTTTGATTGCTAAAATATTTCAAAAAAACTATTGGCTATTCTTCCTTTTGAGCATTGATATATATCTATATATAAATAGATAGTTTCCTATTTGTTTATATGTATAAAATAGTATATTAAATTTGTGGTATACCATGGTTGTGTTTGCTATTTTTAATCTCAGATTTGACCCCATTTCAGTAAGCTCTAGGACACACACACACACAATCATTTGTTAGAATAGGGTTTGGCTTGTATTGTAAATACACATGTGTGTATATATACCTATATGTGTATAGATATTTATGCTTGAGAACCCTCTTAGAATAGATCATAGTTGTGATTATAACTATAAGAGTCCTAGGACAGATTTGATTTGTCATTTTGAGCCTAGTTTAGTCGAATTGGCCGACAAGTTGACCAAATTGACAAAAGTCAACTTTGGGTCAAACTTGATCCAATTCAACTCAAACGAACTCCAAATGACCTAGAATTTTGTGTATGACCTAAAAATTAGTAGACGGACTAGTTGACCCAGGTTTGACCAGGTTTGACCAGCGTTGACCAGGTTTGACCAAAGTTGACCGAGGGTTGACTTTGACCAAAAGGGACCTAGAAGCATATAGTCTTTCATTGTAGCTATTTTCTTTGATATTTTAGACTTGGTTGTGACATGTGTATACTTTAAATAGGTTTATATTGTCCCAGTTTAGCGACACTTCATCATCAGCAGTTCAGTTTGCCAGGCGAGTACATTCTCTGATCTTTTCATACTTCTTTGGATATGTTCCCTTGCTATAGACTAGTATACTTGATGCTGACACGATGTTCACATGGATTAGTACCCTATGGATCTTTTCATGCGATGTTATCCCCTTGGATACATCGAGTATATCATGTTCATGTACTTTATCGTAGCCATCATGTACTCTATGTATTCATATTTATCCATGTGCACTCATGTGTTATTCATGTACACTCATGACCATATGAGCTCCATGTATAAAGTAGTTGTTATTCATGTGCAATAACATATCATGTCTTAATCCTTGTGTATTGATTGGGGGCAGGGAGAGTGTAGTTGGTTATGTGATCATTATCCCCAGTAGGTATCTATATGCAACTCCATAGTTTATTCATGTGCAACCCAAACCGTTTACATAACCAATTCATGCTCTAAATTACGTAGAAGGTTACATTTCTCTATTTATCATATTATATCTCATTCTTATAGTCTCTCTCTCGTTGATTTTCTATACAGCGATTCATGTATTATTTTCTATAGTTTGCTTTATATGTCCAATCTTGATATGAACTGTTATGAGAGATATGTGCTCGTTCCGTCCTGATTGGACATGTTAAAAATTTTATAGGTAATGATGAAGTGTTCTACCCTACTTATTATGGCATTGGCTTAGATGACACTGGTGACGTGGACCCTCAGGAGGATCTAACAGTCGCTGAGGACTTGTTCATAGTCTAGTTGTGACTTAGTATTCTATTTGTCTTTCTATTTGAGACATTATTAGATGTACTTGAGATTTATTCTGGTGGTTTTACTCCTAGACTTTTATTATATCTGTGACTCTCTTGAGATTTACTCTTCTATTCCATCTTAGTGTTGTGATTGAGTTACTTATTATTTACTCTCCATTCGGAGCTTATTCTAGACTGTGTTAGATATTATGACTCAGGACAGCGTTCTACCGCCGACACTGCGGCGTAGGCTGGGCGTATTCACTTCTCGTGCCCTTTCACTGGGTGCAGGTCGTGACACGAGCCACGTGGTAGATTTTGGCCCGCTGGAGCTAAAGTCCAACTTATCCTACGTTGAAGAGCCAGTTCAAATCTTAGAGCGCATGGATAAGCTGCTGCAAAATCGAGCGATCTTCCTCGTCCGCGTCCTCTGGAGGAACCATTCGGTCGAAGAGTCGACATGGGAGCTTGAATCGAAAATGAAGGAGAAATTTTCTTCATTGTTCTCGTAGAGGTAGGTTCTATCTTTAAGTTTCGACGACGAAACTTTTTATTAGTTGGTTATTATGCAGTGCCCGTCCCTACATCGTGCCCCATTTTCGTCCACAGGATGCGTGAGAAAGGAACATTGTCGCTATCGATTCGGTCGGGACCGATAGGTCAGAATTGACCGAGTCGATCGAACGGGAATGGTTGAATTAAGATCCATTCCACGTTATGGAATGGATTCTTCGGAACCAAGTCCTATATTCAGTAGGTTGTGCCTCGAGGATTGGCTCTACGGCTGAGTTGGAAGAGACCTTTCGTTGCTCTGATTTTCATACCGCACTTGATTTGGCTTTGGCTTTGGTTTTCGTGAATACATTTTTCGTGAATATTTTCGAATGGGTTTTTGTGACTTGTATTTTCGAGCTTTACATTCATATCAAATTTTCTTGAATTATACAGTGTTCTAATCAGTCGCTTATGCGATTTCAGGTGATCGTGTAGGCGACATCAGCGCAGCCAACCGGTCGTTCGCTTGAAGTAAGGCTAAGGCGAGTGGCTGACCTCCTTCGTCTCGTCCCTCTACTTCAAAAAATCAATATGTTAAGTAAAATGAATGCTTGTCATAGTAGTATAGAAATAAAGAAATCGTAGCACGATTCTTCACGAAACACTTGCTATCGAACTGCCGGTATTAAAAATAGAAAATCTATTTTCTTATGCAAATTCACTTTGCTTATGCAAAACAATGAATGAATCGATTAACGTTTATTGCAACGATACGGCTAAGTAAGCAAATCGACTAAGTTCAAAAGAAAACGGTCATTGGACAACTTGTCGACAAGGTGTAGTTTCCTCGAACGATTGCCTAGGCCAAGGAACCGATTCGACCCGGGAGGAACGAGTATAGCTAGCGCCAGCCTTTCATCGACGTAGGTTATGTGGGAACTTTCGCACAGGGCTCGCTATCCGCCGCAAAAGGGTCACCGTCTAACCAAGCTATTGTCCGAGATAGCTTGACATTGCCAGTGGCCTTCACACCCCTTCACTGCTTAACAAATACACGGGACACGGGATGGATATGATAGTCGCTTAAAGTTATACAATTTTATATGCTTGCCTGAAAACATGTTGACACGCAATTGATCAGGATGGTTAGAAAGATCACATAAAAGGCTAGCTAACATGTTTATAAACTTCTTGAATCAAATGCAGAGCTTGGATTTAATTAGCCATTCACCAGTACATGTGTTTGTACGGATCCTCGCTCTTTGTGTAATCCCCCAAAATTTTGGAGGATTTTTTTATATTTTATTACATAAATATTTAGTGGTTTAAATTATGAAATTTTATTATGGCTAGCTTGACCTTTTAATATTTATAATATATTTTTATTTTTGGAGTTTAGAAGTTTTAAAATGTTTGTAAAATAATAATAATAATATATATTAGTAGTCTCTCCTAATTATCATAACCTTGCTAAGTGTTTTTTTTTGGTACAAATTTTATTATTATTATTATTACTATTACCATATTATCATTATTAATATTATTATAGTGTTCATAATTGATTGTTATTTAATAGTTGGCAATAATTATTAAAAATATGTGCCAAAATATATTAGTAAGATTTTAGAAAATATTTTATATTTATAGTATTTATTTAAAAAATTTATTAGAATTTTTATGAGTATTATGAGAATTGTTAAGGGTTTTGTAAAAAGAAAAAGGAAAAAAAATTACTTAACAGCACTGTTCAATGAACAGTGCTGTGCTTCCCCTCCCAAAATAGCAGCTCAGCTGCCTTGTTGGGAAAAAAAGCATATTACACTGTTCCGGTAGGAACAGTGCTTATAAAATCACGAAATTGGATTTTAGGCCGCGTGAGAGAGCAGCTAGCAAGAGTAAAAAAAAATCTCGATCAAATCCTTAGGGAAACATTCGATCAAATCTCCACATGGGCAACCCATAACCCCTCCAATTCGTCCAAATCCTAATCAAACCCTGCAAAATATTGGAGTAGAAATCGGATTCTTAAATTCCGTATATAAATATATGAGAACCCATCGAACTTCTTCTATTCTCCGCCGCCACACCAATTTGAAGGACAAACTTCCAACTGGGATTAGTTCGCCTATATCCTTACACCTCACGAGTCACCTGGCGTCGCCTGAGAACCACCGCCACCTCTAGTGATCGCCGGGAAACTCATTAAAAACAGAGAAGTCCCGTTTCGAAGCACAGGAAGAGGTACCCACTTTATCGTTTAAATTCTTCGTTCATAGTCGACGTTTTTCGAAACTGCGAGTAGCATTAGAGAGCCTATATGACCCTCTAGACATCCCACCTAGTAGTACCCCGTGCTATCAAACCATCGGGTCAAAAAATCGATTCGAAAAACATGAGAAAACTGTTTTCTGGATAGTTTGAGCACAGCCCAACCACCCATGTTCGATGTCTAATCTTGATCAATCAACAGAGGGTTTTGGTAAATTTCTGAACAAAATTAGAGAACACATATAGATCTTTAATTACTTTCCTGTAGTTTAAATTCTCATGCATTGTAAGTGATTATTTCTGAACCCAAAGATCGAGAAAAACCAGTTTTTAAAATAGTAAAATTTAACAAAATTAACTGATACGGCGTGCACTCCGACAAACCGGGCGACGTGGTCGTACACTATACACATCGAAAGGCGCGTATGGATGTTACCGACGTATGGGAACAGACGGGACTCGATTTCGTTGTGTGTGCGCGACGAAATCAGTACGTATCCGTCGAGATACCCCCGTATCGACATTTTGCAAACTAGCCCATAAATTCGTACACGTTCGTCGTATCGAGACGAAACTTGTGCCATCAGGACCGTATCATTTTTCTGGTCCTGTATGCCAAGTTTGGTTCGATTCTGAGAAAGTCGAATCGGAACCCCTTTTTGGCGGGCCCGTGACCCACTCAAACGGGCGATTTTGTGCACGGTTCATCGGAATCCAAAACTGGACATACCTTGAGTTCCTATCCTCAAACTGAATCCGTAGACATGTAGTTTGACGACTTTAGAGACCGTAGACTTTGGCACGCATTTCGGTGCAAAATGGATCCAACGGCGGACATCGTTTTGACCCGAAATTATGATTTTGCCCCGGTTCCAGAATTGGATTTTTGGATAGGCATTTCCTAGGTATTTCTTTTATGCCAAATCTGTTTGTGATGTTTATTTCAGCATCCGAGGTCGTTCGTAAAAGTTGGCTTTCGTTGCTTCACTGTTCTGACGATTTGAGTCATCGGACGTCGCCATTCTGCACACTACCTCCAGGCAAGATACCTTGCCACCAGCTGTTTATTTATTTTAGCTCATATTTCATGCATTATTCATTATTTTCTTTATACAAAATAAACTGTGATACATGGCACAACTCGTTAGAACTTATTGTTCAGTTATATTTCCTGCTATGTATTATTTTCTTACACATTAAACTTAGAGTTAAGGGACCACCCTGTGTGTGTTACATCCATAGGCCTTGACACATTTGTAACACGAAGTTGTGAGTCACATATAGAACTCGGACATGCGTGATCGGCTGGCCACCGGTACGTATAAGCCGTACGATAGGGTTAACCGCTAATAGAGGTTGCATGTTAGTTTGACTTAGCGGTTAATAGAGGTTTTGTGTTGTGGATACAACATAGTAGGCATTGGACGGGGAGGACAATTCCTTAGCGTATGGACTTTGATGTACTTTCCCTTTTGTAACCCGTGAGCTCCGCCGGAGATGCGGGTCAGCTTACCCATGATTACTGACGGCCACTGACGTTCTGCGGAACGTTATGCTCTTATTGATTGGGCCTCTGGTGCCCCAAGGGGGGACTATGTCGATCCTATTTAGCCAGGGCCCATGCGTAGGAAGGATTATTCTTAACTACATTTCACTTAGAACGGTTAGGCACCTTTATCCGTTAGATATGAGTACTTTTGGTTTGGGTACTTGTATCTGACCGTGGCTTGGAACAATAACTTGTCGCAGACTAGTTTGGGACATCTTGTCCTTGTTTGGTTGTAGGTGTGGCTTACTACTTCGATGAGAAGGTATTGAACCTTGTTGGGGTCCGGATACCATATTGGATTCATAGCGTGGAAAGATACGTCACCGTGAATTAGTTTACCATCTCATGTCCTTGTTTGGTTGGGGGGATGGTAGGCTAGTTCAGTAGGTGTGTATTGGACCATGTTATGATCTGATTTGACTTATTCTTCTTGAGCAGTATTTATTCAGTTTATGTGGCATGTTCTTTTTGTATCTTGTTACATCCCTCTGAGGACCTGATGATCTCTCCAGGTATAGGTGTGCAGGACTTTCTGCAGGAGTATGGCTCCGGTGTAGACTCATCCTTCACGCTCGAGTGAGTCGTACCTTCTGATCACAACTGTCCCTATTGGGTCGAGGAGCCTATTTAGTCATCATTTCTTATTCTATTTATCTTAGAGGTTGGACTCTATTTCCTTTCAGTTTATTCTAGTGCTGGTAGTGGATTTGTCTCCGCTCGGCCAATAGCTATATTTTGGACATTTACTTTGATTCGTGAGTTATCATTTTCTTTATATTTACTGTGGATGAGATATAGCTTTTACCTGTGACTGTTTGTTATTATTATTCACAATACAGCTTATGTGTATATTCGAGATTTCTATATATTGGAGTATATCTCGTATATATGCAGCTGGCATGCTTCGTTCCTAGTCTTACGTATTTTAGGACTAGGGCGTTACATGTTTTTGTGGTGGCCCATGCAGGTCGAAATAAATTATTTGGTTACTTTACCGTACCAAGCAAGCCTGCGTATAGGATTAGAAATTTAGGATCTCATCCACATATCTGACCTTCTATCTCGCCTTTATTTCGAACTCCCGAATATCTATCTTGATTGCTTCTTGCTTGTATTATTCTTCCGTAAACCTTTATCCCTCTATCGTGCGTAGTAGGTCGCAATGTTCCACCATTCAATCATACTACTAGTTCAACTCCTATAAGTTGGGTAGGAAGCCTCACAACCTAACTTCCTTGACTTTAACCAAGGCCTTAGACAAGAAGACAGTAGGACGACTGCATAGGCACGAATATCGGACACGACTTAGATTCTTAATAAGCTTAAGCTATTTATATGTTTTTCATCATTATCTTGCGTATTTGTAATTGGACTACCTTGACTAATGTTGCTATTATAGCCTAGTTTTACGAGCTTACTCTCTCATCGAGCTTGTTCAGGACATATGTTTTATTGTGGGCGCCCACTGATACATTGTCTTATCAGAACCTGTGAATTGTGGCCTGATCAACCATAGTGTATTTGGTTCGCCTTTTGTACAATTTTACGTGGATTGAGATATGGTTAGCTTAACATATTCGCCTTCTAGGATCTCGTCCACGAGTTGTTGACATTTTTGAAATTTTCTTACTAAACTCTCTTTCGATTGCTTGAATTGCAACCTATCTGAATCTATTCTAACATTTCTCTTATCTTCGTGCCAGCAATATGACTCTACACAGCGGACACACCTCTACCCTAGCCATCACATCTGGTGATGCTACTTCTCAGGGAGAACAGGTTTCCCCAATGACCCCGGTGACTCCGTATCAGCTAGAGCCACAGCAGAATTCCACGAACCCATCGACGGTGCAGCAGGAAGCCCAAGTGCCCCCAGTCAGCCAGGTTGAGCAAACTACTACAGTACCACCAGGAGAGACTGCACCATCACATTTTCCTCAGCAGTTTTCACCACAGCCCGGACCCCAACTGCCTCTACTTCCGACTGATGCGGACCCGACCACCCAGTTTATGTATGCTATGCTACAATCTCAGTGGCAACAGATGAAACTATTGAGACAGAGCATGATGACCTACTTAGCTAGATCTCCACCACCAGCCCCGGTACCAGACGCAACTCCTGCTCCACAACCATATCTGGGCTCCATTGCTGACTTTATTGACATAGGCCCTAAGAGTTTTAAGGGTACCGAGGGTCCCTTAGCAGTTTCTGCATAGCTTATCAGCACCGAGAAATACTTGAAGGCATCCCAGTTGCCAGCACATGATTGGATGACAGCAGTCGACTTACTCTTAGAAGACAATGCTCACCACTGGTAGAAGGCTGAAGAAAGACGATTGGGTACTGGGATCACAAGAAAGGAGTTTTATGACCTATTCTATGAGAGGTTTTTCCCCATCCACGTTCGAGACACTCTCTATGACCAGTTCCTTCATCTGAAGCAAGGGAACATGTCGGTAGATGAGTACGATGCAGAGTTCAGCCGTTTGAGTAGATTTGGTGAGGCATTAATTCCGACAGAGCTGGAGAAGGCAAGGAGATTCCACCAGGGGATCATACCAGAACTTAAGACTTTTACTACTACCAAGCCTCGAGTCTCTCATGCAGCTATCTTGGTGGAAGCACGTACCCAGGAGCTTCTTCGCAAGGAACAGCAGGCACAGAGGCACCCCACACCGGTAGCTCTACCAGTTAGGGAGACTCAAGGTGGACCAACCAGGAGGCCTATAGGGCAGTACCAGCAGAGGCCCACACCCTATCAGAAGCCCACCTGCAACTACTGCGGGAAGAAGGGCCACATTCGAGATGGGTGTCGGATTCGTCTCGGCTTATGCTTGAGGTGCGGATCGGAACAACATAGGCTTATCGATTGCCCGGAGCCGTCGAGGCAAGGGCAAGCATTTACCCTGGCTGTGATAAACCTCCATCCTGAGATTAGAGATCTGGCATGTATTATCCTACTTATACCCTTAATCTTTATTTAGTCATGGCTTAGCATTGAGCAATACATTCAGTAACTTAGGCAACATGCATAAGCACTATCTTTGGTACCATTAGAAATATCATGACTATAGCAAGCTTATAAATAGAACCCTTGGCTTCTTCGTTAGAATTCTTGACTGACATGCCTTAAAACTTGTGCCTCCGTCAACAACACTCGTATTCCTTAGAGGTGAGAAAATCACCCAATCTCTACGCATATCATTTCGATACCTTACCGTGACTTTGATATTTGAAGCACAACATTAGCCATTTTCTTCCAACGACCTTCACTTACACGAACTAGACGAGCCTCCCTACACGCATGACATACCTGTTCCACAAAACACATCATTATGTGCTTCATTTCAATTACACCACCTGTATAACCCGATTTCCTTAGAAAGAACCATAAACATCCATTTTCGTCCCATTTGATGTTTAACCATGCAATATCGAGCCATTTCATCAGACGAACTGAATATCCATGACTCATGCAAGACCAAGAATACCTTGTCATGTAGAATATGGTGCCAGTTTAAAATCCTTGTATAAATACCTCCTCCATCTTTTCGAAAACCGAGTTACGAATTGACTAGCTGCTCTCCCTTCGTATTCAGCAACTATATATTTTTTATTCAGATTTATTGTCATGTTTTTAGATGTGGTTTATTTTAGTTTCGAGGACGAATTTTTTTTAAGTTGGGTAGGATGTAATCCCCGAAAATTTTGGAGGATTTTTTTTATATTTTATTACATAAATATTTAGTGGTTTAAATTATGAAATTTTATTATGGCTAGCTTGACCTTTTAATGTTTATAATATATTTTTATTTTTGGAGTTTAAAAGTTTTAAAATGTTTGTAAAATAATAATAATAATATATATTAGTAGTCTCTCCTAATTATCATAACCTTGCTAAGTGTTTTTTTTTTGGTACAAATTTTATTATTATTATTATTACTATTACCATATTATCATTATTAATATTATTATAGTGTTCATAATTGATTGTTATTTAGTAGTAGGCAATAATTATTAAAAATATGTGCCAAAATATATTAGTAAGATTTTAGAAAATATTTTATATTTATAGTATTTATTTAAAAAATTTATTAGAATTTTTATGAGTATTATGAGAATTGTTAAGGGTTTTGTAAAAAGAAAAAGGAAAAAAAATTATTTAACAGCACTGTTCAATGAACAGTGCTGTGCTCCCCCTCCCAAAACTGAGAATCCAAAGAACCCGATCAGCAGCTCAGCTGCCTTGTTGGGAAAAAAATCATATTGCACTGTTCCGATAGGAACAGTGCTTATAAAATCACGAAATTGGATTTTAGGCCGCGTGAGAGAGCAGCTAGCAAGAGTAAAAAAAATCTCGATCAAATCCTTATGGAAAGATTCGATCAAATCTCCACATGGGCAACCCATAACCCCTCCAATTCGTCCAAATCCCACTCAAACCCTGCAAAATATTGGAGTAGAAATCGGATTCTTAAATTCCGTATATAAATATATAAGAACCCATCGAACTTCTTCTATTCTCCGCCGCCACACCAATTCGAAGGACAAACTTCCAACTGGGATCAGTTTGCCTATACCCCTACACCTCATGAGTCACCTGGTGTCGCCTGAGAACCACCGCCACCTCCAGTGATCGCCGGGAAGCTCATTGAAAACAGAGAAGTCCTGTTTCGATGCACAGAAAGAGGTACCCACTTCATTGTTTAAATTCTTCGTTCATAGTCGACGTTTTTCAAATCCGCGAGTAGCATTAGAGAGCGTACATGACCCTCTAGACATCCCACCTAGTAGTACCCTGTGCTATCAAACCATCGGGACGAAAAATCGATTCGAAAAACACGAGAAAACTGTTTTCTGGACAGTTTGAGCACAGCCCAACCACCCCTGTTCGATGTCTAATCCTGATCAATCCAGCAGAGGGTTTTGGTAAATTTCTGAACAAAATTAGAGAACACATATAGATCTTTAATTACCTTCTTGTAGTTTAAATTCTCATGCACTGTAAGCGATTATTTCTAAACCCAAAGATCGGGAAAAACTAGTTTTTAGAATAGTAAAATTTAACAAAATTAACTGATACGGTGTGCGCCCCGACAAACCGGATGACGTGGTCGTACACTATATGCATCGAAAGACGCGTATGGATGTTACCGACGTGTGGGAACTGATGGGACTCGATTTCGTTGTGTGTGCGCGACGAAATCAGTGCGTATCCGTCGAGATACCCCCGTATCGACGTTTTGCAAACTAGCCCATAACTTCGTGCACGTTCGTCGTATCGAGATAAAACTTACGCCATCAGGACCGTATTATTTTTGTGGTCATGTATGCCAAATTTGGTTTGATTCTGAGAAGGTCGAATCGGAACCCCTTTTTTGGCGGGCTCGCGACCCACTCAAACGGGCAATTTTGTGCACGGCTCATCGGAATCCAAAACTGGACATACCGTTGAGTTCCTCTCCTCAAACTGAATCCATAGACATGTAGTTTGACGACTTTAGAGACCGTAGACTTTGGCACGCATTTCGGTGCAAAACGGATCTAACGACGGACATCGTTTTGACCCGAAATTACGATTTTGCCTCTGTTCTAGAATTGGACTTTTGGACAGGCGTTTTCTAGGTACTTCTTTTATGACAAATTTGTTCGTGATGTTTATTTCAGCATCCGAGGTCGTTCGTAAAAGTTGGCTTTCGTTGCTTCATTGTTCTGACGATTTGAGTCATCGGACGTCGCCATTCTGCACACTACCTCTCGGCAAGATACCCTGCCACCAGCTGTTTATTTATTTTAGCTCATATTTCATGCATAATTTATTATTTTCTTTATGCAAAATAAACTGTGATACATGGCACAACTCGTTAGAACTTATTGTTCAGTTATATTTCCTGCTATGTATTATTTTCTTACACATTAAACTTAGAGTTAAGGGACCACCCTGTGTTTGTTACATCCATAGGCCTTGACACATTTGTACTACGAAGTTGTGAGTCACATATAGTACTCGAACATGCGTGATTGGCTGGCCACCGGTACGTATAAGCCGTGCGATAGGGTTAACCGCTAATAGAGGTTGCATGTAAGTTTGACTTAGCGGTTAATAGAGGTTTTGTGTTATGGATACAACGTAGTAGGCATTGGGCGGGAAGGATAATTCCTTAGCGTATGGGCTTCGATGCACTTTTCCTTTTGTAACCCGTAAGCTCCGCCGGAGACGCGGGTCAGCTTACCCATGATTACTGACGGCCACTGACGTTTTGCAGAACGTTATGCTCTTATTGATTTGGCCTCTGGTGCCCCAAGGGGGGACTATGTCGATCCTATTTAGCCAGGGCCCATGCGTAGAAAGGATTGTTCTTAAATACATTTCACTTAGAACGGTTAGGCACCTTTATCCGTTAGATATGAGTACTTTTGGTTTGGGTACTTGTATCTGACCGTGGCTTGGAACAATAACTTGTCGCGGACTAGTTTGCCACATCTTATCCTTGTTTGGTTGTAGGTGTGGCTTACTACTTCGATGAGAAGGTTTTGAGCCTTGTTGGGGTCCGGATACCATATTGGATTCATAGCGTGGAAAGATACGTCACCGTGAATTAGTTTACCATCTCATGTCCTTGTTTAGTTGGGGGGATGGTAGGCTAGTTCAGTAGGTGTGTATTGGACCATGTTATGATCTGATTTGACTTATTCTTATTGAGCAATATTTATTCAGTTTATGTGGCATGTTCTTTTTGTATCTTGTTACGGCCCTCTGAGGACTTGGTGATCACTCCAGGTATAGGTGTGCAGGACTTTTCGCAGGAGTATGGCTCTGGTGTAGACTCATCCTTCACACTCGAGCGAGTCGTACCTTCTGATCACAGCTGTTCCTATTGGGTCGAGGAGCCTATTTAGTCATCATTTCTTATTCTATTTATCTTAGAGGTTGGACTCTATTTTCTTTCAGTTTATTCTAGTGCTGGTAGTGGATTTGTCTCCGCC
>JANAVB010028200.1:2931732-2956732 GCA_029216955.1 Iris pallida | reverse complement strand
AGATTTCTATCGTTCGGGAGGCCATCACTCGATGGGGACTGTCGGCTACCTACCGGATAGCTCCCCTCGATCCCAAACACCTGTTTCTTCATCTCGCCTCCGACCTAGATTACAGCAAAGTTTGGATGAAAGGCACGACCAAAATTGACACTCAGTTTGCCAAAATTGTCAAATGGCCACCGAACTTTAACCCCAAGATAGATTCGACCATCATCACCTCATGGATCACCCTTCCCAATCTCCCCCTAGTCTGCTTTCCTGCTGCTACCCTCAAGAGGATCGCCAGCTCTTTCGGAGTCCTAGTGGCCATCGCAGAAGAAACGAAAAACCTCTCTAAATGCAACTACGCAAAGATCTGCGTAGAACTGGACCTTACAAACGAGCCACCCAAGTGATAGAGATAGAACTCGGAGATCAATCTTTCAGTCAAACGCTGGTCTATGACAACAGCATTATTTTCTGTCTACACTGCCAAATGTGCGGCCACTCGTTGCAACAATGCTTCCAAGCTCATCCAGAACTCAAGAAACCTGTCCTAAAAAAAGTGCGAGATACCGGCACAGCACCCCCATCCCGCTCCATAACACAGATCCCCCACGAACCCCCTTCTCCCGTTCGAAGTCCCCCCACCCTCTCCTCTTCCGACTACGCTCCAGCCCCTGCTCTCGCCATCACTCTACTCAATTCCAGTGGAGCGATAGCCTCGGAGCCAGCTGACGGCGCCCCGGAGCTGACGTTCTCTGATTGCCTCCCTAACCCCTCATCCCCCTCTCTCGCCATTACTCTTCATAATGCCTTCGCAGCACTTGAATTTGATCCGGATGATTGCTCTTCAGAGACGCCTTCCTCTGGTTGTCCCCCCAACCCCCTTCCCCTCCACCTTTCGACCGCGACATAGCCCCCCTCAACAACCCCCCCATCTGCCCTCTCTCCCTCGCTGCCCCACACCTAGCCTCCTCCTCCACTTTAGTGCTTCCCGATGCTCAGTCTTCGGCCGGTATCAGATCGTACTCCATCGGTGCGGTAGCCAGGGCTTCGTCCTCAGTCGCTTCTCCGTCGGCAATCGTTCCTTATCGCTCATCCTCCCCGCTCACTGGAAGATTTTGGCAGGCTCAGAAAGCGGGCTTCCTCGACCGAGACAATCCTCTTTGCGCTCTGTCGGAATACGAAGACACTGACATGTCCCCTTCAACCGTCGCTGTCAGTTACTTGAGTTCAGATCGGACTCTAGCTCCAGTCAGCACCAGTCCCGAAAACAAATCTCTCAAGAAAAAGAAGAAATCCAAGAAACAAAGGCAGCGTACGGCGATGACCACGAGGTCCGCCACAAAGTTGCAAAACCCCCCAACCTCCTTCCCTAATGCCTAACATTCTTTCTTGGAATGTTCGAGGCATTGGAAATAAACAGACTATGAATCGGATCATCAGCCTTACCAAATCGCATCGGATTGATATTCTTGTCATTATCGAACCCAAAATACCCTACAAAAGAATGAAAGGGATTCAACTCAAGCTGGAATTCCCTTCCGCGATCACCGGCTGTCACGACATTTGGATCTTCTTCGCGGCAGATCTCCGCTTTGGCATTATCAATGACTCCCCCCAAGCCCACTCCTGTTGGGTTGAGCACCCCGTCTTCAAGTCCCGTATTCTCCTGTCGGCAATCTATGGTAGCTGCAGTATCCCGGAATATAAAATGCTTTGGGAGCTTCTGTCTGGCCCCGCCCTTCCTCACGACGATTTGCCATGGCTTTGCATTGGAGATTTTAACACGGTACCTTGCAGAGAGGAGAAATCCGGTGGTCGTGACCCCCCTCTCTCGGCGATGGAGGACTTCAACAACTTCGCCCTAACCGCCCACCTTTCCGCCATCCCCTTCCTCGGTAACCAGTTCACTTGGTGCAACATGCAAGATGGTACGCGTAGGCAGTACTCCCGTCTTGATCGGGCCATGGTGAATAAATGTTGGTCGGATTTGGGATTGATCAGTAATCTGTCGCACCTGAACTCCACCGAATCTGACCATTCCCTCCTCCTTCTAGAGATAAACATCTCTCATAATCACATCAAAATATCCTTCCGCTTCCTTGACTTCTGGCGCCACCACCCCCAGTTCATGTGCATCGTGGAAGAGGCTTGGGCGTCTGTCTCTCTCACGGATCCCCTGGTCAGAATTGCTACCAAGCTTAAAGCCACTAGGAAAGCCCTCACGGCCTGGAGCAAAATTGCGTACGGAGACATTTTCCAAGCCATTAAGGATGCTGAAGATGATGTCACTCGGGCGGAGATTGATTTCGCGCTTCTCAGCTCACAGGAGAATCGTGCCTCTCTCAACCTCGCCAAGGCCATCCTCAAATCTAGAATCAGGGTTAAATCTGAATTCTGGAGACAAAAGGCTAGATTAACCTGGGACTTGGAAGGAGACAAGAACTCGGCCTTCTTTCACAAATGCGTCAAAGGACGCAGAAGCTCTCTCAAGATCCATCGCATCCGTGATGATAACGGCCAACTTCTAGACGATCCGGTGAACATACAGACGGCAGCCACGAACTATTTTTCCAACATGTTTGCTAAAGGGGCCGTGTTTAAAGATGACAAATTCCTGTCCGCGATCCCCTCCATGATTTGTGATAGGGATAACGAAAGCATCAGCGCTCCCCCCTCTATCGACGAGATTAAAACTGCTGTGTGGTCCATTAATGCCAACAGTGCCCCGGGTCCGGACGGTTTCAACGGGGTGTTCTTCTGTACTTGCTGGAATATCATTCGGTACGACCTCGAGGAAGCCATTACCGCTTTCTTCCAAGGAGCCACTTACCCGAAATCCATATCCTCCGCTCACATCATCCTCATTTCCAAGAAAGACAATTCGGACACCTTCAAAGACTTCAGACCAATCAACCTCTGCACCTTCACCAACAAAATTATCTCTAAAATCATCGCCTCCAGAATGTCGTACATCCTCCCCAAAATTATCTTCGAAGAGCAAAGCGGCTTCGTCAAATGTCGCAATATCACCGACAATATCCTCCTGGCCCAAGAGATGATCACGTGTATGAAATTTCCGTCCAGAGGGGGGAACGTTGCCATCAAACTGGACATGGAAAAAGCTTACGACCGCCTTGATTGGCAGTTCATGATTTTGGTGCTCAGAGCCTTTGGCTTTTCGGAACCGGTTATCGACATCATCTTTAGATCCATCAACAACTCATGGTTTTCCACTGTCATCAACGGTCAACCCCAGGGTTTCTTCAAAGCTACTCGTGGAGTGAGACAGGAAGACCCCCTCTCCTCCACCATTTTCATTATCACGCCTGAAGCCCTCAGCAGAAACCTCAAAATCATGCCGCGATCTCCTGGGTTCCAACACTTTCACACAACGACCGGCTGCCCCCTCATAACTCATCTTGCGTACGCGGATGACATCCTTATTTTCTCTGCTGGCGCTACTGGAGCCTTAGAGGTGGTGATGAGAACTCTTACTAATTACACTCGTTGCTCTGGACAAAAAATCAACAACAGCAAGAGCGTGATCTACACATATCATAAAGCCGATAGAACTCACTCGGTTGTACTGTCTGCCATGACCTCCTTCTCCACAGCTTACCCCCCTTTCCTGTACTTAGGATGCCCGTTGGTGTATGGCAGAGCGAACTCTGGGATCTTCGCCCACATGGTCGACAAGATTCGACAGAGAATTACGGGATGGCACAACGCTACCCTGTCCCCCGGGGGGAAGTTAATTCTCATTAAGCACGTTCTATCCTCATCCCCATATACTCCCTAGCGGTGTGCTCGCCCCCCACCAAAGTCCTACTTTCTATTGAAACAATCCTCGCCAAATTCTTCTGGGGTCATCTCGAGGGGAAGAACAAGCATCACTGGGCCAGTTGGGCTACCATGGCCAAACCTACTGCTGAGGGGAGTCTTGGATTCTGCAGACTCGCACACATGGTCGACGCATTCTCGGCAAAATTGTGGTAGAAAATCCGATCTGAGAACACGATCTGGACCAGGTTCATGAGAGCGAGATACTCCAGATTCTGTCACTTATCTGAGGCGTCCGCCAACAATAGATCCTCCGTATCGTGGCGGCGCATCCTACGTGGTCGAAACCTTGCAGAACCACACTTACGCCTGACCCTGGGGAATGGTCATTCACAGGCCTGCAAGGAACGCTGGTTGGGGGACGATCTCCTCAGACCCAACGCTATTACTCCGCCGATGTGCGAAATACGTGATTTATGGGATGTTGACGCGTCAGGATGGAATTGGGATAGGGTTCATGATTGGCTCGGCCCGGCAGCCTTGGCGAACTTGGGTGCTTCTAATCTATCGATCAATGACGATCATGACGTGCTCAGATGGTCACCCAACCAGGGAGGAGCCTTCACCCTAGCTTCGGCCAGAACTATCATCAGAGAAATACAACTCACAACATCCCCTTCCGCCAAGTTTTGGCACGCGTGTATTCCGACGAAATGGGCCATTTTCCTCTGGCGTGCCGAGCGTCGGAAACTTCCCACTGATGATGCCGTCAAATCCTTCGGGTACAGTCTAGCGTCCAGATGCCACTGCTGTGCCAATCACCATACAGAATCCGTCGATCACGTTCTACATTCTGGGGAGTCTGCCTCTCTCATTTGGACTCACCTCCACTTCAGGTACAAAATGGTCCCCACAAACGGAGGCATCAACGATCTGATGGCCAGCTGGAACTCGTCCACGATCATCAGATCGTCACTGCAGCCGCATTTGGGTTTTATGGAAAAACAGGAACAAATACAGATTCGAGGGCCGTCAGTTCCCACCTCCTCAACTGTTCAGAGAGGTGGTTCGGCAAATCTTCAAAAGAAAGAGGTGCTGCTCTCACATCTCGAGCCAGTTTTGGGCCGCCCTTGGCTGTTGACGGGAGCAGGGTTGATGTTCCCTCGGGATATCGCTCTGACCGCCTAACCTTCTGATGCTCGGTCCGGTTACCGTTTTGTGGGCAACACTTTGTGTTCTCCCTTTCTTTCTTTCTTTCTTTCCTTTGTTTTGGGTCGGTCTTCGCGCGTGGCGCGCTTACTTGTATAGGCTTCGGCTTTTTGCGCCTATCATTCAATAAAGATTCTCTTTCTCCATATATATATATATATATATATATATATATATATATATATATATATATATATATATATATATATTTTTATATATATATATATATATATATATATATATATATATATATATATATATATATATACCAACATTGTATATCCATAAGTATATGTATACGAAATTATTATATGAACATTTATGGATCAATTTTGTAACAAAAGTATAGAAAAAATATAACTATCCATTACATATACAATTATTTATATTATATTATATATATATATATATATATATATATATTTTATAAAATATATATATATATATATATATATATATATATATATATATATATATATATATATATATATATATATATATATATATATATATATATATATATATACATACATACATACATACATAAAAAATATATATATATACATACATACATAATAAGACAAAGGGTATATATATATATATATATATTTTATATATATATATATATATATATATATATATATATACCAACATTGTATATCCATAAGTATATGTATACGAAATTATTATATGAACATTTATGGATCAATTTTGTAACAAAAGTATAGAAAAAATATAACTCTCCATTACATATACATTTATTTATATATACATTTATGTATAATGAACCAGATACAAAAATGAAGGACACATCCAATACAAATTCTTCCAACACCCATTCATTTAACCATAGCAATCTATCCACATTTGGAATGAATACATGGAGGCAAGGGGGAGACGTACCTCCGTCGTGTCGTAACACGACGACAAAAAGCCGAGGAGCATGCACGGCGGCGCGTGCCCCAGGAAGTGCGCACAACAGCTCAAGCAGTGGCTGCAGCAGCAGCTACAGACAGCTGTTGTTGCTGCCTGGTCGAAGGGGGGCCCTCCTGGCTGCTGGAGGTGGCAGCAGCTTTGCAACAGCAACGACAGCAGTTCAAGTCGCACCAGCAGTGGCATGGCAGCAATGGCTGCTGCTAGAGGGAAGAAGAATAGGGGAAATGGGTGATGGTGGTAGTGTAGCTGTCGGCCATGGCCAGGGGTGGCTGTCAGTTTTGGTAGTGAGGGTGATGATGGATGATAAGGAGGTTGAGAGGAAGATAGGTTGAAGATGAAAAAGGTGGAGAGAGGGATGATGTTGATGGAGAAAATGAAAAGGGGGGCTGTCGATTTAGCTTGGAGAAGAGAAACTCAGAGATGTGAGGAGAGAAGGAGAGTGAGTAGATTAGAGAGGGTTAGAAGTGGTCGGCTGGTAGTATAGAGGGAGAGAGAGAATGTTAGAGAGAGAGGGGGTATTTCCTAGGAAAAGAGAGTGTAAGAGTGTGTGTAAGCTTTTTGAAAAGAAAAATTGTGTTGTTGAGTTGTGATTGGACAAGGGGGTTGATTGTGTCATACAACTTTCCCATGGATCTTTGTGCGTGGCCAAAAGAGGCTAATTTTGGCATGAAGGAATTAAACAGGTTTAATTAGAGGGTCTCTCCCTAAATTAGGATTAGGAGTTGGTCATTTAAAATTAGAGTGGAATGGTGTTAGGGTGTTTGGTGTTTTGTATGGATAATTGGTGTTGCGTGTGTGGGTATGCATGAGGGGGATGTCATGGTGTTTGGGTTGGGTCTAATTGAGTCGGGTTGGGTCACAAGTTGGTCCTAGAGAATTAAATGACTTAAATTAGTCATTTATAATCATGGATAAATATATAGCATGCGAGGACTCAATTGGATGGGACATACTGGTATGTGTGTAGTAGGCTCAAAATAGATCATGACCATATCTTGGATCGACAAGTTTGGGTTAAAATGGTGTTCCCAATTTGAGTCGGAAGTAAATGTAACTCCGTGGGATGAATCAAGATTGGGTCAAAAGTCAGAAAAGTTGTGCGATGAAAATAAAGTACAAGATGGCGTGTCTGAGTGGGACACGAAGGTCATGGGTAAAGAGTGTCTCAAGTAGAACATGCATGATAAGTTGGTTTTGAGAAAATGACTAGTCTTGTGCTTCTAATGTAAAAGTCATGGCAATGTGCTTATGATAATCAAAAATAAAAATGAGAAATCAAATATAACTAAGATAATGATTAATTAATCATATTAAATTCCTAATTAATCTAGATAATTCTAATTAAATTTTCAGAGGGCTTACACTATAAAAAGCCTGCACGTATTCTTGTTGATGGAGAGTTGGTTGAGAAACCCCATGACAATTATACTGAAGCTGAAAAGAAACATGCCAGTCTTGATGCATGTGCTATTAATGCTTTGTTTTGTTCCATAGACAGGACTGAATTTAACAAGGTTTCTACGTGCACAACGTTAAATAAAGTGTGAAAACTTCTTGAAGTAACTCACGCAGGCACGACGCAAGTCAAGGAGTCAAAAATCAGCAGACTTACTTAGGAGTATGAGGCGTTCAAGATGAAGCCAAATGAATCCGTCATTCAGATGTTTACAAGATTTTTGGATATTGTAAACCCTTCGTCTTCATTAGGCAAGGAATACAATAACCATGAGAAGATTCGCAAACTTCTACGAGCTCTCACGAAGAACTGGATTCCAAAGGCTACAACAATTATTGAAGGGAACGACCTCACCACTATGTCTCTTGAAACACTCATGGATAAGCTACTCACTCACGAGCTAGAACTTCAAGACTTTGAAGATGTTGAACCGAAGGAGAAGTCGATCGCTTTCAAAGCTCAACACAGAAGATCTGTCGAAGATAATTCCGACGACAGTGACTCTGACTCTGAAGATCAAGCTCTCCTAGTAAGAAAGTTCAAGAAGTTCATGAGATTCAATAGAAGAACAACGGAACATAACAGCAACAATGAAGAAGATCCTATCTGCTACGGTTGCAAGAAGAAAGGATATATAAGAAGGACTGTCCAACAGCATCATCATCAACCAAGAAAAGCAACAAGTATGGCAAGGGTTACCTGAAGAAATCAACATCCAAAAGGTACGCCACTACTACAAAAATAGATAACAATGACGGCTGAATATGTTAATTGATGATATTTGTTTGGCCGTCATCTATGAAGGGGTCATCTTTATCATTAGAAATCAATGACAGCTCAACGTATGTCATATTTATTTATAAAAGATGACTTTTATGTGTCATCTTTATTTAGAAAAGATGACTTATGTGTGTTATCTTAATTTACATTAGATGACTTTATCATGAAAAATCAATGACAATTAAACACACATCATTTTTATTTATAAAAGATGACTTTCATACGTCTTCTTTATTTACAAAAGATGACTTCTATGTATCATCTTTATTTACAAAAGATGACTTTGACGCGTCATTTTTATGTACAAAAGATGACTTCTATACGTCATCTTTATTTTTTTAAAAAATTACGTTTATCATAAGAAATCTATGACAGCTCAATACACGTCATCTTTATTTGTAAAAGATGACTTTTATGCGTCATCTTTATTTACAAAAGATGAATTTTATTCATCATTAAATTTCGTTATTTTTATAGCTCCAATTTTTTCATCTATATTCCACAATTTGTATTTTGTGTACATTATAAAGAAGAAGAAAAATAAACACTTAACACCAACAAATTTTTTTTTATTTCATAATTATTCAAATGCCAACATTGAACTATACAATATTATTTTAGTCTCAAACGTTCACAACATAAATTTACAATACTTCCAAAATTTTATTATGCGTCATTTTTTACATACGGTCTTCATTAACAATATCCGGGATAAATTTGGCCAGCTCTCGTCTCATTCATCGATTTCTCTGACAGAGGAATCCTTTCTCCCAGCAAACTACAAAAATAAGCATAAAATCAACTAGTATATCATGTTATACCAATACAACCAATATTACATTAATATATAGAACAATCTCAACAGCCAACTTACCACATTTTCTGCTAAAGAAACATAAATGAGAACTTACCTTGACACACTTCCACGTTAGACTTTTTCACTCCATCTCTACTTTGAGAGAGACATATCTTAAAAAGTGTTGACGTACACCAAAACTATATAGAATCAAGGAGGAACTGCATATTCAAGATAATCAAGCTTCTACATGGTTGTGTAATATTTTTAAATGTTTTTTTGTGTGGTTTTGACCCAAGGAGTCTAATTAGGCCAAAAAGTAGGAGTCATTTGATTTCCAAACCAACAGATTGCTTCATCCTACCAATCAAGTTGCTCAAAAACAGTATCACTTACCTGATAAAATGGCTGAGTAGGACCTCGAAGCACTTTATCAATATTTGTGAGTTCCATCCATGAACTCGATTCATTACATACAGGATCCAGGCCACATATTGTAGCTCTACAGCCTGCAAACATTTTCGAGCAACCTGAAAATCAACAATTTGATTAAGGAATACAATACTACTAAGAAATTAATAAACAACTATGACATGACTATGGAATACAAAAGCAGACAACATAAGACAAATAATTAATGTTCACAATTTTTATGTAAAACCAAATATATGCTATGATGTTCTAAAAAGTTCCACTTTATCCCCACTTCCGATATACAAGTTGAAACAATAACATAACGAGAGCGAATAGTTCCAAATAATACATTAATAATCCAATAACAGGTTGTAAAGCTCCTGACAAAAGAACTTCTTTCTTTATGTTTGGTAAAGAAAGGACCAAATTCTCAATCACACCAACCTAACAGATGACGATATTTCATGAGTTTTGCGTTACAAAAAATAACTCTAGACACAACTATTCCAAAAGAGAAAGAAAGAAAGAAAAATATGAACTAGAATATTTTGTCAGTAGCATACAAACAAATTCTTGTATTTTAGAAAATAGAAGCACACAAACTTCTTGTTTCATCTGCAATTATTTTAGTATTCTAAGTTACTTCTTTAACACACATTTTCTTCTAGTATTCCAAGACATTTAGTTTCTCAGCATTTTCCAGATAATACCCCAAATCAGATTCTCATAAGCATTTATTCACAGCAATTATAATTACTATACTTCAAACTCAACATTAAAACTTCTTAAATTTAACAAAAGAAGACTAACATAACATTATTTCCAAAAAGGATCGAGCTTAAAATAACATTATCTTCGAAAGGATCGAGCTTACCGGTTTGCTTCTGGTGTAGCCTTGGATTGCGGCAATTTTCTAGTTCGAGTGACAATGGCATTCCTTGTAGTAAAGTTTAATTCTGCAAAGTTCAATGATGAGATGTGGGGTGTCATTCTACAATTTCCCTCTCGTTATGAGTGAACATCCTCCAGAGCCTGATATGAAGTAAATACTATTATATTTTAAGATATCACACCACGTTTAGAAAAAGAAATACAATTTTGTGATTAACGAAGATTATTAGAAAAATAAGCTATACCTGAAGATGGCTTGCTTCCCGTATGAGCCTTTCAATATTCATACGATCCTCATGGGGACAGCCTCTGTATCAGAAAGAAAGCCACAACACAATCAACAACTATTAAGAATACTCTGTATGTGTGTTAGGGGGAGAGCAATTATAGTCGAAGAGAACTTTCACAGAGGAAGAAGATCCAATAACTTAGGACATAATTATTGCTATCAATTCCCAACTGATTAACAACAGTAACAAACTTTCAGTACAGATCAACAGACCAAACCACCCTTGTTGGGCAGATGGATCATCATTCTCAGCCTCATTTTCTTCATCGTCATCACCTTCCTCATTATGTTCTTTCCTCTTCTTACTAAGCTTTTGATCTGAAAACCCACTTGAAATAGAACCCTGCCCACCTTCAACATTTGCAAGCTGGAGGTCGTCGCAATCATCTCCACTATCCACATTATTCTTATCCCTAGTTTCAACCTTCTTCCTCCTAATGACATGCTGCCATATGTTCTTGACCTCCTTAATTCGTACTAGTTTCAGAAGATAGTGAACAGCCCCATGAGTATTCCCTTCATCACAACTTGAGTTTCGCCATTTGTAGACAACAATGTAGGAAAATTTGCAATGTTAATATACCACAAAATTGTGAGAAATGAGAGAATGATCGCTCTACTATGTGACATTGAAAAAAAGAGGTGAATATAAGCTTCATTTCTTCCGAAAAGTAAAATGGCATTTCCAGTGCCAACAGGCTCCAACTAATTCACGATTGGAGGATTGGAAAAGGGCTAGATGTATGCAACCTTATCCCAATAAATAGAGTGGCAGTTACCACAACTCAACCCTGCATCCTCCAAGATGCATGTGTCGAATGACATCCTCAAGTTTTAAATATAACTGTGAAAAAGTAAAACTAAAAATATCCACGAGATATGGCCAATATAAGTGCATTTTTGATATCCCATGCTAACTAAATTCTTTATCTTTAGATCTGGATTCAAGAAGTTGAACAACCAGAGTTAATAGACAGATTCCGGGACCTGCAACCATCATGGTCTATATTCACAAATGATTTTAAAATTAATAGGAACCTTAACAAATTATTTACACATAAATAAGAAAAGATGCCAAATGGTAACAATAAAATTGTTCCTGGGGTTATTTCCATATCAAGAGGAGAATATAAATAGCAAATAATAGAGCACCATGCCAAACTTACTATTTGAAGTATCAAAGAATAGGTAATTAGGTTATAAATACCAATATGTGGAAAGGAGTGACACCGTTTAGTGTCTATAAATAGTTAAAAAGATCACTCGCGAGATAGTGCAACACAAGTAGTCCATTCCTACGATCTTGATAAACATCAAGCATAAATTTTGTAAACAAGAAATGATTCTGCAAGATCCAAAGAAGTGTGAAGCTGTACATCAAGCAAGCTTAAAATTTAATAAGAGAAAATTAAATCTATCAGTGAAGCCCACATTAGCTCAATGCATTCAGCTGCAACAAAGTGAGAAAAATGTTCTGTATGCATACCTCCTTAAATTCTTCAAACGAAAATGCATTAGCCATATCCTTGCGTGTTACTCCCTCCTGCCACTGAGCAACTAACATTGAATAGCCATGCCTGTAGAGTATGAATTAACCATCAATTTTGTGCCATGCTACCTATGCCAAGATTATGTAACTTGTGGATTGTTACCTTTATCTAATGTCACTCAATACATCTCTTTTTAGAATGCAACTCTGATGAGGATGAACAAAGTCTAGATCAGGATTTGCTAAGTATCCGAGGAATTTCCTGTTGTATATGTCACTATTAGTGTGCTGCTTCAGTTTTCTTGGACGTGTATACTGGTACACAACCAAGGGCCAATCTGTAGTAACAACATAATTTCCAACCGGCACTTCTACTAAACGACTGTATTTCTTAAATGATTTGCAATGACATTTTGAATGCCAAATCACGTATTAACATTATGTAGAGGATTGCCAAAAAGACAAGAATATATAACAATACCTCAGTAATCGAGAGTCAAGACGAAATTTGGGGCCATCATAATGATAAAAATGGCCTAAAAGCATCCTCCTCCAGAGCATTATAAAGATTTCTAACGCAGATACTCACGTAAAATAGGAGCAAAAAATTTTAAAGTAAAAATAAAAAAGTTCACATAGAAAAAAAAACATATTGAATTCTTAACCACCAGTTTTTTTCACATAAAAACTGTAAGACTAAAATCGTGAAAGTGCCATAGAAAATCAATTATTACTTGGCCACTAGTATCATGCTACTACAAAACCAGCACCTCCGCATCAAAACCAATCTTCTGAAACCGTACAAGAAGGAACAAAGCATATGGTGTTTCCTAAATGTGATATTCAAGGTACCACAGCGAGATCACTAGTGACCTGAAAGGCTGAAACCGAAAAAGCTATATCATCTGAAAAAACTAAAATGTTGAATAAAATGATAGTCTAGAGCAGAATGCCAGGATACAAATAAACTTCATCTTTTTCTTTGGTATCAAAACAACAGATAATTATTAATAAATTATTAATAGCTATATGTTGTATCAAATTCTTTGGTATCAAAACAATAAATAATTATTAAAATTTTAGAGAGCATCAGTTGATTATTCATGTAAGCAAGTGATAAAACCCCATTCTTCATCTGGGAAGGCTACACACCAATTGCTTCAAGACTTGGCCGATGCAATGTATCAGTTACCAGGAATCTACCAGACTTCCACAGATGCAAAATAGCAATCATATATATGAAAATCTTGCTGATGGGATTCACATTTATAGCATTTATCAGCAACCAGCTAAAGATGTGCAAACCGTTAGGATCATGTACATATGCTTTGACACCATGTAAATGTACATATATGTCAAACTACGTAGTCAAGAGAGGTCCATACTATCGCCTCCATACAAAATGACCTAATTACACAATATACATGCAACAATTAACTAGTAGCTTCTGGTCATTGTATTGTGTACTCGTCTTGCAGAAAATAAGGCTGGTGATTGTCCAAAATCTCAAGTACATAACTCAAAATATAATTTTTTTCCCCTTCAAGAAAGCAAAGGCTTTCCATGTGCACTCGAGCAAGTTCAGATGTAATATTCCTTGTTGCAACAATTCAGATAGGCAACCAAAACAAATTTATGTATACATATAGAGGAAAAGATTGAACTTCAAATTGCTGATCAGATCAGAGTCAAGGGACACAGACACCAGGATTTTTATGCAAAACTCTCTGAGATGTAGCACAAGGTTATGATCACAAGAAGAGCACCCCAAAGGGTAGCAAAATGATTAGACTAGTAACCACTTAAGGTCTATTCACTGAATGAGTGAAAAAGTACCAACGGCTCGAGGTATATAAATCCAGAATAGAAACAAGGGCGTACAGCCATATACAGAAGCAATCTGAACCTCCAACAGGCTCCAACTTTCATAATAAATGGTCGAAAGGATCCAACAGTTCAAAATGCATTGGACATGACAAAAAGAGCAATCAATAGAAAATATCTCCTTCCTATGTCTGATTAACAAGTCTCCACGACGAAGAAAAAGCCTCATCTTCAAAGCCCTTCCAAAGTGCATGATGCAATCAAAAATAAATAAAAAAAATCAAAAAAGATGGCTGGCTCAAATTTGCCCCAACTTTCTTTAACAAAAAGCAACAAAATATTTAGAGGCGGCGGAGAAGAAACCTTAGCCCCATTTTTCTTCTGAAAACCTTCCCCTTACAAGAAGGAACATGCTGACCCTTAGCCCTCTGTGTCCACAGTAGAAAACTCAAGCATTTGAGAGGAAACATGCTTCAAAACCCTAGAAAAAGCTTCATAATCTAAACAAACACCATACATAATTCTCAATCAACAAATCTATGTCAGAGATGAGTGCAAACACCGTTGAAACCCTAAACAAAGCACAACGGTGACAACATCTTATCATAAATAGACACAAATTTTAGATCTAGAATAAGAGGAGAGGAGAAGAAGGAGAAGAAATCAGACCTCTCCTGGATGATGGTATCCCAAATCTCGACCTTGCGACCTTGTCGTCGACGTGAATGCTTCATATGGCAAACTCGTCCTCAGCAAAGAGGGAAGTGGGAGAGTGGCTGGGGTTGGGGATGAGAACTTTGAGCGTAGGAAAGAGGGGAGATTTCGAGCCTGGAGTCCATAGAAATTTGCACTAAGAGGAGGAGAAATAGAGAAAAAAGGGTTTTCTCGAGATCCATTGAAAGTTTGCTCTCTGATTAGTTGATTAAAATAAACCACTAACCGTCAACAAATAAAAAAATTCAAAAAATTACTATAATGGCAGCTAAAAAATTGTGCCAATTTTTTGGTGCATATAATAGTTGACGGTTGTCAACAATTCGTCAATAATGAAAATGATGTTCCTTGACGGATCATCTAAAACCATCAGCTGTTATGGTAAAAATTTGCTAAATTAACATAAAATATGTGCTTTCTTAACATATACCTAAAACCCTTAAGAATACCCCTTTTCTTCACGGTTTTTCACGACCGCCAAGAAATAAACCGTCAAAAAAGCTATTTTTCTTGTAGTAGAGGTTGAAGGAGGTGGAGAGGGGGGAAAGAAGGGAAAGGAGATGGCGGAGCGGAGGAACTTGTCGTGGCTGTCGAGGAGGGAGATAGAGAATGAATGTGAAGAGCTGACGATCGAGATCTAGGGCTCTGTAAATAAAAACTCAAAGAGGGAGCGAAAGTAGAGAGGGATTGGCCCACGGTAATGCAAAATTTTGGATCGTTGAAAAAAAAGAAGTAGAGTGGGAGAAATGAAAAGAAAAACTTAAGTGAGGAAGTGAAAAACTCAGGTGGAATTTTTTTTAAATAAAACATATATTCAACAACGTGCCCTGCAAATGAGTCTTCAAACTATACACGCCATAAAATGTACATTGTAAATGAACATTTTTATAGGGATACTTTTAGTGTCATTAAAATATTTATATGTATATTCAAAATTTATGTTGATGCATGATGATCAATTCCAGAGGAATAAGTTAACCATCACTAGAAAGACAATTCAGTTTCAAACTATAAGACATGCTTTGAGTAATGATCAGTGTATAGTTCTATGAGGGTTGATCCCCATTATTTTAATAAAAAGAAGAAAAAAATGTTAGAGATGACACACCACATGTCTTTGTCATTGTTTAAACTATAAATGACTCTTAATATCACTATGTCATTGTTAGTCACACATCTCTTTTATTCACAACACAAAGATGACATATATAATTGTTTTCATGACCCATGTCTTTGTAATTGTCATCTTATAGTACTTACCATGACATAATTATTTTTTAATGTCATTGATAAAATTATTAATGACGATCGTATAATTAGATGACATTAAAAGTATCATTAATGACATTTTTAGATGGGTGTCATCTATAAAGTGTCATTGTTAACAATTTTTATAGTAGTGCGCCAACACAAGCATATGGCATGAAAGTGAAGGCAGCGACTCAGAAGATGAATAATCAGACAATGCTACAAATGTATGCTGAATGGAATTTGATCAGGTAAATACTAACCTCATGTTTGATATATATGATGATTTTACCTTTGAGCAATTAGGTGAAGCCTTTAGTGACCTCTTAGGTGATTACAAAAAACTGCGTAGCAAATATCAAAACTCTAAGAAGGTACTCAAAGAGTACAAATGTGAAATAGAAAGATGTACTGACCTACTAGCTGAGGTTAGAAGTAATGATAATTCTAGTGAGGTAGGAGAGCTTTCTTCTGTTAAGTTATTATTACACGAGACTACAAGACTATTCGAAGAGAAAGACAAGATCATTACCCAATTAGAGGAAGATCTATTCAAAGAGAAGATGAGTCTTCAGCAAGCAGTAATCAGAAATGATGCACTTACTGCTGATTATAATACATTGTATGACACTTCCAAAAAGTTAGAAATTAGGTTAGGAAAACAGCCTGAGGTTGCTGCTTTCTATCCTAACACGTATCACTTACCGAAACATCGGAACACTGTCAAACCCAACACTATCAGACCAGACCAAACCAAACCGTTGCCCAAGAAGACTAATAGGCATGCAATCTATTATACTAGAAAACTAAGACCAACCAATTATGCACAACACACTACATCCAATACTCAACATGCTAGATGTCATTATTGTGGCACCATTAGTCATATCTCTCCTGCATGTAGAGTTAGAAAGCTTGTTGAATTAAAGATATGTGCATGGACACCGAAAACTAATATTTCAGGACCCTACAAGAAATGGGTACCAAAAGTTTTATCTGTAAATTCTTTTATAGGTGGAATATCCTTCACATGCTAGAAGCAAATGGATGCTCGACAGCGGTTGCTCATGGCACATGACTGTGATGCTTCATTATTTGCAACACTGTCAAAGAAGAAAGAAGGATATATTTCCTTCAGTAATAATCTTAAAGGGTATGTAGTAGGAATCGGTAATATTGGTAAGGCTCTCTATCCTGTGATTAAAGATGACTATCTAGTAACCGAGTTAAAACATAACCTACTTAACATAGGCCATTTAGTTGACCATTGTTATGATATTAACTTTGTCAAAGACAAATGTACTATAGTTGATAGCTCAACTGGTAATACTATCTTTGAAGGCATTAGGGAAGACAATATATATGTTTCTATTTGTTAGAAGAAGCTAACAAAGCAGGTAGATGCTTAATGGTCAAGAGTGATGAGAGTCAACTATGGCATATGAGACTCGGTCATGCAAACATGGACACAATTTCTAGATTATCCACAAACAAGTTGGTACGAGGCTTACCAGACATTACTTTCAAGAAGGATATGGTATATAGTGATTGTGAAAATAACAAAGCTACCCGATCCACTTTCAAGTCCAAGAACGTTGTAAGTACCATTAGACCTCTACAAATACTATATATGGATTTATTTGGGCCTAGTAGAATTGCTACCCTAGGTGGTAAGTTATATGTTTTTGTAATAGTAGATGATTTCTCTAGATACACGTGGGTATATTTTCTTGCACGCAAAAATGATGCATTGTTAGAATTCGTCTCCTTTTGCAAGAAAGTTAAGAATGAGAAAGGATTCATGATCACTCGTATTCGAAGTGATCATGGTAGTGAATTTGAGAAAGCAGAGTTTAAGCAATTTTATGACACACATGGTTATATGTATGAGTTCTCTTGCCCTAGGACTCCACAACAAAATAGAGTTATGGAACGTAAGAACAGGACTTTATCTGAAATGGCTAGATAATGTTAAACCAGTTTAGTCTATCTAAATACTTTTGAGCTGAAGCTATCAATACAGTTTGCTATGTTCTCAATAAGGTTCTAATTCGACCGAAATCGAAGAAGACTCTCTATGAGTTATGGTTTGATAGGACACCATCAGTTTCATATTTTAAAATATTTGGTTGCAAATGCGTTATTCTCAATACTAAAGACAATTTAGGAAAGTTTGATGAAAAGGCCGATAAAGGTATATTTTAGCTTATGCTGCCAAAAGCAAAGGATACCGAGTCTTCAACAAAATAACCATGATCATCTAAGAGTCAATAAATGTCATTTTTGATGAACTGAATCAACAGACAATCGATGATGATGATGAAGACATTAGTACACCAAGTACGGCACCTGCAGAACCTTCAAGCACAACACTAGCTGATCCTCTAGGCAGATCATATATAGAACCAGAAGCCGGAACCAGCTACCTTGAAAGTTTGCCAAAAAGAATAAAGTTTATGGCTAACCATCCCAAGGACTTGGATATAGTGATATTACCAGGGGTGTAAGTACTCATTCCTCTAGCAAAGATATAGTTTCCTATGTTGCATTTATTTCACAGCTTGAACCCAAAACTATTGAAGAAGCATGTAGCGATAATTTTTGGATAGATGCTATGTAAGAGGAATTAAACCAATTTAAACGGAATCAAGTTTGGGAACTTGTTCCAAGCCCATTGATCATCCGGTCATTGGCACCCGCTAGGTATTCCGAAATAAATTTAATGAGAATGGTTTAGTTACTCGTAACAAGGCTCGACTCGTAGCTCAAGGATACAACCAAGAGGAAGGTATCAACTACGATGAGACCTATGCCCCAATTGTGAGATTAGAATCTAATCGCATGTTATGTGCATTTGTATGTTTTCATAATTTTAAACTATTTCAAATAGATGTTAAGAGTTCATTTTTGAATGTTTTTATAAAAGAAAAAGTTTATGTAGCTCAACCTCCAGGTTTTACTGATTTCAAAAACCTTGATTACGTTTTGAAGTTGAAGAAAGCCTTATACGGTTTGAGACAAGCCCCTCGTGCTTGGTATGATCGTTTAAGCCCTTTTCTACTTGATAACGATTTTAAAAAGGCAAGGTTAATACTATACTGTTTATAAAGTCTTTTAATAGAAATCTTCTTTTAATTCAAATTTATGTAGATGATATTATCTTTGGATACTGATGAATCTCTTTGTCAAGAATTTTCAAAGTGTATGCAGAACGAGTTTGAGATGAGCATGATAGAAGAACTAAAATTCTTCCTCGGACTGCAAATAAATAAACCAACAATGGGATGTTCATTAATCAAGCTAAGTACACAAAAGATTTATTAAAGAAGTTTGACCTGGAACATATAAAACCACTTGGCACTCTGATGGCGACTTCAAGAAAGCTTGACATTGATGAACAAGGCAAACCGGTCGATATACGTAAGTATCGAGGTATGATTGGTAGTTTACTTTATTTAACTGCTAGTCGTCCAGATATAATGTTTAGCATTTACTTGTATGCACATTTTCAAGCTAATCCTAAGGAATCACATCTGTATGCAGTTAAGTGTATCTTCATATACCTTAAAGGCACTTCTTCTGTCGGCTTGTGGTATCCAAAAACTATGTCCTTTGACCTATCCGGTTACTCGGATGCTGATATTGTTGGATGCAAAGTGGATAGAGAAATTACTAGCTGTACGTGCCATTTCCTAGGTAAGGCTTTAGTCTTTTGGTTTAGCAAGAAATAAAATTTTGTTGCATTATCAACTACTGAGGCTGAGTATATCGCGGCAGGACATTGTTGTGTACAAATTTTTTGGATTAAGCAAACCTTTTAAACTTTGGTTTAAAGTATTCACACATACCCATTTTCTGTGATAACACTAGCACTATTAATCTTACTAAGAAATCTGTATGTCACTCTCGAACTAAGTATATTGAGATTCGACATCATTTTATTAGAGATCATCAAACAAATAGAGATATAGACCTTGTATATGTAGACACAGAGAACCAACTGGCTGATATATATACAAAACCATTAGCGGAAGATCGTTTCAATTATTTACGTCGAGAACTAAGAATTTTAGATGTCAATAATATTAATTAATTTTGTTTTATTAATTATCCTTCAACATGCAAATACTGTTTTTTGATACAAGCCTACATAGGGTCTGTCTGTCACCACGGCTATGGCTAAAGCAAAATGGTACTTAAGTGTTCCCCGGTAAACCTCTGTTAGCTGGGACAGTATCCCTACAGCTAATCTGAGACAGTCGTTGTGTAAAAAAGTTAATTCATAAAATTATATTAATTATATTAATTAAAATTTAAAATAAACTTGGAATTAATAATTGAAAAGAGATTGATAAATAGAAAGTGGGCTGCATTTACTTCTGTTGAAAAATACCTCAACGGAACCCCAGGCGAACTCATACTGAATTCGGCCCGAATTCGGTCCGAGTTCTGTTTGTGGTATGTGCTTTTAAGTCAGAAACAAGTAGCCCCCCTCCTATTCATCTTCACCAAATCCTCAAATCATAGCAGCAGCCACGCCCGAGCTCTCCAAACCCTAGTTTTTCTCCAAGCCATTGCTTCCAATCCCCTTGGAGATTTCAATCCAAATTTTGGATTCGTGTAGAGTTTTTCGTCCTCTAAACATACTCAAATCTTAGAAGGTATAACCTCCTCCTTCCCTCTTTTTCCAATTCATAGTTTTCAATCTTTCCATAGAAACCATGCCTAGGATTTTGAACCCCTTTAAGAGGAAGAAGCCGACACCTAGTGAAGAGGCATCGTCTTTTGATCCTATTCAAGGATCACTCTTTACTTCGGTTCAATCGGCCGATGGAGCATACAATGAGTTTTACTTTAAAACTCATGACCAATCTTTTTATGGTATGCGGATTTCTCTGTTCGCAAAATATGTACCGGTGCACCGATTAAATGGACCATATTTCCTGAGCATCGACCTTATTTTAAAGTATTAGGCTTGCATGAACTTGTCACCCACCAATATCCTATCGTAACTAATGTTATTCGTATGTTTTACTGCAATTTTACTTTGAACACTTTTACTGGTTAAAGTCGTGTCGGTGGATTTAATATTGAATTCAATGATGTCCTCTTAGCGAAAATCCTTGATATCCCTAATGAAGGTGCTCCGCTAAATGATATCACGGAATTTGAATTTCCTACATGCACAACTTTGAGCAGTTTTAAGAACGAACTTTGTTCTCATAAACGTGTTCGTTCTAGTAAATTCAAAGCTGCAAAAATGAACTTATTCAACTATGAGTTGCATCGCATCGTCTATTCCACTATCTTGTCCAAATCCACTTCAAAAGTCAATGTTACTACCTTGAGTTGTCTGCCCTTTATCACATTCGTAAGGGTATTCGTTTTTGTGTCCCCAAGACTATTGTCCAAATGATGGGACATTATTGAAATGAACAGAAACCTTGCTTATGTGATGATTATCCAAATCATCTTTCAGCATTTTGAGATTGACTTATCCACTTGCGCTCTTGACTCTAAGCCCAAGTATCTTCAGCTGTCTCGTCTTAGCACAGCAATTCCTCATGCTTCTTCTACTGCTCCTACTCTACCTTCTCAGGCCTACCCTATGTCTTATGAGGGTATCCACCAGCATCTCCTTGATTTGAGCTTTTATTACTGACACATCTAGGGAACGCAGTTCCGAGATGCCAGTCGATTTTAGGCTCTCGCAAATTTTTTACGGATCTACGATTTGCTCAGACTGGTCATTCTGCCAGTTCTCTTCTTAGAGATCTAGCTGTATCAGGCTACCGCTATGAGGATGAGGCGGTTCGTCACTTCTTTCAGGCCGATGATGCATATGACTGGTACCATGGTTCTGGTGCTACTCTATCCTTATGGAGCCGGCACTCCTTGAGCTGGTCCATCTGTACATGGTGACACTGCTGCGCTGATATTGATGATGATTCTGAGGATTTTTTATCTAGACGTGATGTATTTTGTCTAGATGTTATCTAGTTAGACTTTTTGTTGTCTATGTTTACTTGGAAATGCTCGACATTCCAAGATAGCACTTATCTTTTTATTTTTTATTAGCACTGAGACTTTTTATTTGCTAAAATTGATGTATTTTGGAACATCTATTATGCTCTCATTAGCATGCTTTTCATTTCAGTTTGTACTGTTCTTTATGTTTATGCGTAGCATTATCTCTTCTACCTTATGCTTTTACATATAAACGGCCTGTCAAATACATGTTTTTCCTTCTATTTTCTTGTATTTCTTCAACGCTTATTTCTTATGCATGACTTGAGGGGAATCTTCTCTCTTTTGAAATTATTTTGCTAAGTGGCAACGGAAAGAAAATGGATCTAACATCTTTAGCAGGATACAAGAAATTTTTTTAGGATATAGTACCATACAAGTTGAACAAGCATTACAATTTTGATTTTTATCAAATCAAAAGATTGAGATGTTATATCGGTCAAGGTTTGTCAATTATCAAAATGGGGGAGATTGTTGGCCCATTGGTCATGGTCGAACTTGATTTTAATAATTGATCTAACCCTATCTCGATATAAGGGCTACTTGGACGATTGCTGAGAACTTCTACCACTCTGTTCAAGACTGAAGCTGTTTTGCCACATGAGTCTGTACATCAATATTCAATGTAATTTTATATTTATTGAGTCTAGGAATACTTTGTACACCGAGTCGTACTGGCAAATAGGCAACCCCCAAAATATTTTCAAAATATCCTATGTTTTGAAAATAGCCCATTTTATAAAAAGCTCCTAACTGCTAAAACCTTTAAAAGCCCAAAACTCAAAATCCGATTTACAAAATTCCCCAAAAATCAAACTCTGGTCACCAACAGAGTTTGGTTCGAACTCGCCCCGAGTTCGTTTGGTGCTGTTGGATTTTGAACTTGGTCATCCTACTGCTATAGATGCAACGACTATTTGTCGAGATTCTCTCAAAGAATTCTGTATGAATTCTGTCCGAATTATGCCCGAATTCTGATTTTGAAAACCTATAAATAGAGAAGAATTTTACTCATTTCAACACACCTCTCTTCTTTCTTCTCTCTAAGCTTAATACGTCTTCCAAAGTGTTCTAAGTTCTTTCATTTTCAAATCTCAAACCAGTTACAATCCTCTAGTCGATTTGCCAGTACGGTACGGTCTAAAATTTAGAGAGATTATAATCAAAGGCTTGATAGAAGAAAGATACTTCACAATTAAAGTTGGTCGAGTACTTCAGATCAAAGCTCGCATTGTAAAGTTGCAAGGACTTCGGATGAAAACTTGCGATATTTCTCCATAGTGAATTCAACTAGAAGCTAGAGTTCTTCCGATTGAAATATCCCTCACAAGAGGGAAACCAGTATACATCGTCGTGTTTGCGTTTGCTTTCTGATCTCTGCTTTTCATTTACTTACTTGTGATATATTATATGTGATCTTGTTGCTAACAATTTTAATTAGCTAAATTCCGCTGCCTACTCTATTCACCCACCCTCTAGAGTATTGCGCTTTACAATTTGTTCCTACAAACTATTCTTTCAAAGGTGAGGATGCACTGCAGCTACTCAATGTACTCCTTTAGGGCAAAAAACTCTAACTTTTGCCTCACAGGCATCCTGACGAAATAGACAAGGTCGATGATCCCAAATATTATCATTATCATCGGTACATCCACCATGCGACGACTCGGGATTGCTACATCCTGAAGAATCACATATAGAGGCTGGTCGATGCCAACGTCCTTTCTTTGGACTTTAAAGAGAAGGTAGTCTCTGCCAATATGGTGACCCTCCAATTTGGCAATTTCCTCCCCACGGAGGTACAAAATAGGGTCGTACCAATCCCAAATACAAAATCGAGGTCGTTAACCTCCCAGTTACTCGAACATCATGGCTAGTACCCATCAAAACACCTCGAGGAGAGGTCAAATGGGCACACCCGGACCTTACAGACGATTTGACTCGACCTGTTGTACATCCTGCCAGCAGGATCAAAGGAAAGAAAGTCAAATCTTTCAACACAATCTCCTCCACACCCGATGAAGAGAGGATGGAAACAACTAGGACTGGTCCAGATTACTCACGTAATTATGACCAAGTCCTTGAAAAGAGGCGTCATTGGCTTTGACGTCCGTAAATCCCAGCTCATCCGAACTTGGCTCATCCCAACAGCCAGCAACGGATAAGCAAAAATAGAATGAGGGTCGTTTTGACAAATCCTTCAGAAAAGAAACCAGAGTGGGGCTTAATAGGCCCTATAACTTCGACATCATGGCTCAATTAGCCAACACTATGACTAGGCTATCATTGTTCGAGCTCCTTCGTCTCTCCAAGAAGACTCGAGAGGCTCTCTGCGAGGCATTACAGCATGTCGAGTCCTACTTGGGACTACAGCAGATCGAAGAAGATCTGCTATATGTCCTCAATGTCACAAGTGATGGAGACCATACCAAGCATCACCTTCTCAGCAGGACATGCTGCTGAAGAACAATAGGCATGGACGATCCTTGTATTGTACAAGATATGTCGGCAAGGTCAATGTCGACCACATGTATATTAACCCTGGGTCGTTTATAAGCGACATTCCCCACTGCTTGTTACATACTCTGGGGATTTTGATACATTGGTTGTCTCCAACTCAAACCATGATCAGTGGTTTCAACAATGGAAAAGCTGGCTAGAAGGGAAGATCAGCCTAAAAATCCAAATTAGCGATCTAAAGACAGAGGCAACTTGCTATGTCATGTTGCAGACTCTTGCTATAACGTCCTCTTGGGGAGACCATAGATACATGAGCATATGATCGTGCCATCCACCCTACACCAGTGCTTCAAGTATGTCAATAGTGATGGTATAGTAAAGACTGAGTTTGTAGACATCGATCAAAGGGGTCGAGGTCTACTATACAAAATCTCGTCTATTCCGGAAGAACCATCAAAAGGACTCAGGTGAGGATACTGATGATGAGGTGGAAGCTCAGACTTCCTCCGAAGGGCCTATCAAAGTAAAGCTAAAAGAACGTCCCACGGCGCTAACAGTCAAGCTCCCGGCAAAGGCTTGAAAGGGAAGCCACCAACAAGGAACATTCGTCGGCCAAGCCCCTTATAGTAAAGCTGCGCAGTCCGCTCTTCCCTCGTCAGTCCCACCAGTCGTAAAAGCTTGGGGTAGCAATTTAAAAAT
>JANAVB010028200.1:2789825-2931719 GCA_029216955.1 Iris pallida | reverse complement strand
AATTTTGTAACAAAAGTATAGAAAAAATATAACTCTCCATTACATATACATTTATTATATATACATTTATGTATAATGAACCAGATACAAAAGAAGGACACATCCAATACAAATTCTTCCAACACCCATTCATTTAACCATAGCAATCTATCCACATTTGGAATGAATACATGGAGGCAAGGGGGAGACGTACCTCCGTCGTGTCGTAACACGACGGCAAAAAGCCGAGGACCATGCACGGCGGCGCGTGCCCCAGGAAGTGCGTGCAACAGCTCAAGCAGTGGCTGCAGCAGCAGCTACAGACAGCTGTTGTTGCTGCCTGGTCGAAGAGGGGCCCTCCTGGCTGCTGGAGGTGGCAGCAGCTTTGCAACAGCAACGACAGCAGTTCAAGTCGCACCAGCAGTGGCATGGCAGCAATGGCTGCTGCTAGAGGGAAGAAGAATAGGGGAAATGGGTGATGGTGGTAGTGTAGCTGTCGGCCATGGCCAGGGGTGGCTGTCAGTTTTGGTAGTGAGGGTGATGATGGATGATAAGGAGGTTGAGAGGAAGATAGGTGAGATGAAAAAGGTGGAGAGAGGGATGATGTTGATGGAGAAAATGAAAAGGGGGGCTGTCGATTTAGCTTGGAGAAGAGAAACTCAGAGATGTGAGGAGAGAAGGAGAGTGAGTAGATTAGAGTGGGTTAGAAGTGGTCGGCTGGTAGTATAGAGGGAGAGAGAGAATGTTAGAGAGAGAGGGGGTATTTCCTAGGAAAAGAGAGTGTAAGAGTGTGTGTAAGCTTTTTGAAAAAAAAAATTGTGTTGTTGAGTTGTGATTGGACAAGGGGGTTGATTGTGTCATACAACTTTCCCATGGATCTTTGTGCGTGGCCAAAAGAGGCTAATTTTGGCATGAAGGAATTAAATAGGTTTAATTAGAGGGTCTCTCCCTAAATTAGGATTAGGAGTTGGTCATTTAAAATTAGAGTGGAATGGTGTTAGGGTGTTTGGTGTTTTGTATGGATAATTGGTGTTGCGTGTGTGGGTATGCATGAGGGGGATGTCATGGTGTTTGGGTTGGGTCTAATTGAGTCGGGTTGGGTCACAAGTTGGTCCTAGAGAATTAAATGACTTAAATTAGTCATTTATAATCATGGATAAATATATAGCATGCAAGGACTCAATTGGATGGGACATACTGGTATGTGTGTAGTAGGCTCAAAATAGATCGTGACCATATCTTGGATCGACAAGTTTGGGTTAAATAGTGTTCCCAATTTGAGTCGGAAGTAAATGTAACTCCGTGGGAATGAATCAAGATTGGGTCAAAAGTCAGAAAAGTTGTGCGATGAAAATAAAGTACAAAATGGCGTGTCTGAGTGGGACACAAGGTCATGGGTAAAGAGTGTCTCAAGTAGAACATGCATGATAAGTTGGTTTTGAGAAAATGACTAGTCTTGTGCTTCTAATGTAAAAGTCATGGCAATGTGCTTATGATAATCAAAAATAAAAATGAGAAATCAAATATAACTAAGATAATGATTAATTAATCATATTAAATTCCTAATTAATCTAGATAATTCTAATTAAATTTTCAGAGGGCTTACACTATAAAAGCCTGCACGTATTCTTGTTGATGGAGAGTTGGTTGAGAAACCCCATGACAATTATACTGAAGCTGAAAAGAAACATGCCAGTCTTGATGCATGTGCTATTAATGCTTTGTTTTGTTCCATAGACAGGACTGAATTTAACAAGGTTTCTACGTGCAGCAACGTTAAATAAAGTGTGAAAACTTCTTGAAGTAACTCACGCAGGCACGACGCAAGTCAAGGAGTCAAAAATCAGCAGACTTACTTAGGAGTATGAGGCGTTCAAGATGAAGCCAAATGAATCCGTCATTCAGATGTTTACAAGATTTTTGGATATTGTAAACCCTTCGTCTTCATTAGGCAAGGAATACAATAACCATGAGAAGATTCGCAAACTTCTACGAGCTCTCACGAAGAACTGGATTCCAAAGGCTACAACAATTATTGAAGGGAACGACCTCACCACTATGTCTCTTGAAACACTCATGGATAAGCTACTCACTCACGAGCTAGAACTTCAAGACTTTGAAGATGTTGAACCGAAGGAGAGGTCGATCGCTTTCAAAGCTCAACACAGAAGATCTGTCGAAGATAATTCCGACGACAGTGACTCTGACTCTGAAGATCAAGCTCTCCTAGTAAGAAAGTTCAAGAAGTTCATGAGATTCAATAGAAGAACAACGGAACATAACAGCAACAATGAAGAAGATCCTATCTGCTACGGTTGCAAGAAGAAAGGATATATGAAGAAGGACTGTCCAACAGCATCATCATCAACCAAGAAAAGCAACAAGTATGGCAAGGGTTACCTGAAGAAATCAACATCCAAAAGGTACGCCACTACTACAAAAATAGATACAATGACGGCTGAATATGTTAATTGATGATATTTGTTTGGCCGTCATCTATGAAGGGGTCATCTTTATCATTAGAAATCAATGACAGCTCAACGTATGTCATATTTATTTATAAAAGATGACTTTTATGTGTCATCTTTATTTAGAAAAGATGACTTATGTGTGTTATCTTAATTTACATTAGATGACTTTATCATGAAAAATCAATGACAATTAAACACACATCATTTTTATTTATAAAAGATGACTTTCATACGTCTTCTTTATTTACAAAAGATGACTTCTATGTATCATCTTTATTTACAAAAGATGACTTTGACGCGTCATTTTTATGTACAAAAGATGACTTCTATACGTCATCTTTATTTTTTTAAAAAATTACGTTTATCATAAGAAATCTATGACAGCTCAATACACGTCATCTTTATTTGTAAAAGATGACTTTTATGCGTCATCTTTATTTACAAAAGATGAATTTTATTCATCATTAAATTTCGTTATTTTTATAGCTCCAATTTTTTCATCTATATTCCACAATTTGTATTTTGTGTACATTATAAAGAAGAAGAAAAATAAACACTTAACACCAACAAATTTTTTTTTTATTTCATAATTATTCAAAATGCCAACATTGAACTATACAATATTATTTTAGTCTCAAACGTTCACAACATAAATTTACAATACTTCCAAAATTTTATTATGCGTCATTTTTTACATACGGTCTTCATTAACAATATCCGGGATAAATTTGGCCAGCTCTCGTCTCATTCATCGATTTCTCTGACAGAGGAATCCTTTCTCCCAGCAAACTACAAAAATAAGCATAAAATCAACTAGTATATCATGTTATACCAATACAACCAATATTACATTAATATATAGAACAATCTCAACAGCCAACTTACCACATTTTCTGCTAAAGAAACATAAATGAGAACTTACCTTGACACACTTCCACGTTAGACTTTTTCACTCCATCTCTACTTTGAGAGAGACATATCTTAAAAAGTGTTGACGTACACCAAAACTATATAGAATCAAGGAGGAACTGCATATTCAAGATAATCAAGCTTCTACATGGTTGTGTAATATTTTTAAATGTTTTTTTGTGTGGTTTTGACCCAAGGAGTCTAATTAGGCCAAAAAGTAGGAGTCATTTGATTTCCAAACCAACAGATTGCTTCATCCTACCAATCAAGTTGCTCAAAAACAGTATCACTTACCTGATAAAATGGCTGAGTAGGACCTCGAAGCACTTTATCAATATTTGTGAGTTCCATCCATGAACTCGATTCATTACATACAGGATCCAGGCCACATATTGTAGCTCTACAGCCTGCAAACATTTTCGAGCAACCTGAAAATCAACAATTTGATTAAGGAATACAATACTACTAAGAAATTAATAAACAACTATGACATGACTATGGAATACAAAAGCAGACAACATAAGACAAATAATTAATGTTCACAATTTTTATGTAAAACCAAATATATGCTATGATGTTCTAAAAAGTTCCACTTTATCCCCACTTCCGATATACAAGTTGAAACAATAACATAACGAGAGCGAATAGTTCCAAATAATACATTAATAATCCAATAACAGGTTGTAAAGCTCCTGACAAAAGAACTTCTTTCTTTATGTTTGGTAAAGAAAGGACCAAATTCTCAATCACACCAACCTAACAGATGACGATATTTCATGAGTTTTGCGTTACAAAAAATAACTCTAGACACAACTATTCCAAAAGAGAAAGAAAGAAAGAAAAATATGAACTAGAATATTTTGTCAGTAGCATACAAACAAATTCTTGTATTTTAGAAAATAGAAGCACACAAACTTCTTGTTTCATCTGCAATTATTTTAGTATTCTAAGTTACTTCTTTAACACACATTTTCTTCTAGTATTCCAAGACATTTAGTTTCTCAGCATTTTCCAGATAATACCCCAAATCAGATTCTCATAAGCATTTATTCACAGCAATTATAATTACTATACTTCAAACTCAACATTAAAACTTCTTAAATTTAACAAAAGAAGACTAACATAACATTATTTCCAAAAAGGATCGAGCTTAAAATAACATTATCTTCGAAAGGATCGAGCTTACCGGTTTGCTTCTGGTGTAGCCTTGGATTGCGGCAATTTTCTAGTTCGAGTGACAATGGCATTCCTTGTAGTAAAGTTTAATTCTGCAAAGTTCAATGATGAGATGTGGGGTGTCATTCTACAATTTCCCTCTCGTTATGAGTGAACATCCTCCAGAGCCTGATATGAAGTAAATACTATTATATTTAAGATATCACACCACGTTTAGAAAAAGAAATACAATTTTGTGATTAACGAAGATTATTAGAAAAATAAGCTATACCTGAAGATGGCTTGCTTCCCGTATGAGCCTTTCAATATTCATACGATCCTCATGGGGACAGCCTCTGTATCAGAAAGAAAGCCACAACACAATCAACAACTATTAAGAATACTCTGTATGTGTGTTAGGGGGAGAGCAATTATAGTCGAAGAGAACTTTCACAGAGGAAGAAGATCCAATAACTTAGGACATAATTATTGCTATCAATTCCCAACTGATTAACAACAGTAACAAACTTTCAGTACAGATCAACAGACCAAACCACCCTTGTTGGGCAGATGGATCATCATTCTCAGCCTCATTTTCTTCATCGTCATCACCTTCCTCATTATGTTCTTTCCTCTTCTTACTAAGCTTTTGATCTGAAAACCCACTTGAAATAGAACCCTGCCCACCTTCAACATTTGCAAGCTGGAGGTCGTCGCAATCATCTCCACTATCCACATTATTCTTATCCCTAGTTTCAACCTTCTTCCTCCTAATGACATGCTGCCATATGTTCTTGACCTCCTTAATTCGTACTAGTTTCAGAAGATAGTGAACAGCCCCATGAGTATTCCCTTCATCACAACTTGAGTTTCGCCATTTGTAGACAACAATGTAGGAAAATTTGCAATGTTAATATACCACAAAATTGTGAGAAATGAGAGAATGATCGCTCTACTATGTGACATTGAAAAAAAGAGGTGAATATAAGCTTCATTTCTTCCGAAAAGTAAAATGGCATTTCCAGTGCCAACAGGCTCCAACTAATTCACGATTGGAGGATTGGAAAAGGGCTAAGATGTATGCAACCTTATCCCAATAAATAGAGTGGCAGTTACCACAACTCAACCCTGCATCCTCCAAGATGCATGTGTCGAATGACATCCTCAAGTTTTAAATATAACTGTGAAAAAGTAAAACTAAAAATATCCACGAGATATGGCCAATATAAGTGCATTTTTGATATCCCATGCTAACTAAATTCTTTATCTTTAGATCTGGATTCAAGAAGTTGAACAACCAGAGTTAATAGACAGATTCCGGGACCTGCAACCATCATGGTCTATATTCACAAATGATTTTAAAATTAATAGGAACCTTAACAAATTATTTACACATAAATAAGAAAAGATGCCAAATGGTAACAATAAAATTGTTCCTGGGGTTATTTCCATATCAAGAGGAGAATATAAATAGCAAATAATAGAGCACCATGCCAAACTTACTATTTGAAGTATCAAAGAATAGGTAATTAGGTTATAAATACCAATATGTGGAAAGGAGTGACACCGTTTAGTGTCTATAAATAGTTAAAAAGATCACTCGCGAGATAGTGCAACACAAGTAGTCCATTCCTACGATCTTGATAAACATCAAGCATAAATTTTGTAAACAAGAAATGATTCTGCAAGATCCAAAGAAGTGTGAAGCTGTACATCAAGCAAGCTTAAAATTTAATAAGAGAAAAATTAAATCTATCAGTGAAGCCCACATTAGCTCAATGCATTCAGCTGCAACAAAGTGAGAAAAATGTTCTGTATGCATACCTCCTTAAATTCTTCAAACGAAAATGCATTAGCCATATCCTTGCGTGTTACTCCCTCCTGCCACTGAGCAACTAACATTGAATAGCCATGCCTGTAGAGTATGAATTAACCATCAATTTTGTGCCATGCTACCTATGCCAAGATTATGTAACTTGTGGATTGTTACCTTTATCTAATGTCACTCAATACATCTCTTTTTAGAATGCAACTCTGATGAGGATGAACAAAGTCTAGATCAGGATTTGCTAAGTATCCGAGGAATTTCCTGTTGTATATGTCACTATTAGTGTGCTGCTTCAGTTTCTTGGACGTGTATACTGGTACACAACCAAGGGCCAATCTGTAGTAACAACATAATTTCCAACCGGCACTTCTACTAAACGACTGTATTTCTTAAATGATTTGCAATGACATTTTGAATGCCAAATCACGTATTAACATTATGTAGAGGATTGCCAAAAAGACAAGAATATATAACAATACCTCAGTAATCGAGAGTCAAGACGAAATTTGGGGCCATCATAATGATAAAAATGGCCTAAAAGCATCCTCCTCCAGAGCATTATAAAGATTTCTAACGCAGATACTCACGTAAAATAGGAGCAAAAAATTTTAAAGTAAAAATAAAAAAGTTCACATAGAAAAAAAACATATTGAATTCTTAACCACCAGTTTTTTTCACATAAAAACTGTAAGACTAAAATCGTGAAAGTGCCATAGAAAATCAATTATTACTTGGCCACTAGTATCATGCTACTACAAAACCAGCACCTCCGCATCAAAACCAATCTTCTGAAACCGTACAAGAAGGAACAAAGCATATGGTGTTTCCTAAATGTGATATTCAAGGTACCACAGCGAGATCACTAGTGACCTGAAAGGCTGAAACCGAAAAAGCTATATCATCTGAAAAAACTAAAATGTTGAATAAAATGATAGTCTAGAGCAGAATGCCAGGATACAAATAAACTTCATCTTTTTCTTTGGTATCAAAACAACAGATAATTATTAATAAATTATTAATAGCTATATGTTGTATCAAATTCTTTGGTATCAAAACAATAAATAATTATTAAAATTTTAGAGAGCATCAGTTGATTATTCATGTAAGCAAGTGATAAAACCCCATTCTTCATCTGGGAAGGCTACACACCAATTGCTTCAAGACTTGGCCGATGCAATGTATCAGTTACCAGGAATCTACCAGACTTCCACAGATGCAAAATAGCAATCATATATATGAAAATCTTGCTGATGGGATTCACATTTATAGCATTTATCAGCAACCAGCTAAAGATGTGCAAACCGTTAGGATCATGTACATATGCTTTGACACCATGTAAATGTACATATATGTCAAACTACGTAGTCAAGAGAGGTCCATACTATCGCCTCCATACAAAATGACCTAATTACACAATATACATGCAACAATTAACTAGTAGCTTCTGGTCATTGTATTGTGTACTCGTCTTGCAGAAAATAAGGCTGGTGATTGTCCAAAATCTCAAGTACATAACTCAAAATATAATTTTTTTCCCCTTCAAGAAAGCAAAGGCTTTCCATGTGCACTCGAGCAAGTTCAGATGTAATATTCCTTGTTGCAACAATTCAGATAGGCAACCAAAACAAATTTATGTATACATATAGAGGAAAAGATTGAACTTCAAATTGCTGATCAGATCAGAGTCAAGGGACACAGACACCAGGATTTTTATGCAAAACTCTCTGAGATGTAGCACAAGGTTATGATCACAAGAAGAGCACCCCAAAGGGTAGCAAAATGATTAGACTAGTAACCACTTAAGGTCTATTCACTGAATGAGTGAAAAAGTACCAACGGCTCGAGGTATATAAATCCAGAATAGAACAAGGGCGTACAGCCATATACAGAAGCAATCTGAACCTCCAACAGGCTCCAACTTTCATAATAAATGGTCGAAAGGATCCAACAGTTCAAAATGCATTGGACATGACAAAAAGAGCAATCAATAGAAAATATCTCCTTCCTATGTCTGATTAACAAGTCTCCACGACGAAGAAAAAAGCCTCATCTTCAAAGCCCTTCCAAAGTGCATGATGCAATCAAAAAATAAATAAAAAAAATCAAAAAAGATGGCTGGCTCAAATTTGCCCCAACTTTCTTTAACAAAAAAGCAACAAAATATTTAGAGGCGGCGGAGAAGAAACCTTAGCCCCATTTTTCTTCTGAAAACCTTCCCCTTACAAGAAGGAACATGCTGACCCTTAGCCCTCTGTGTCCACAGTAGAAAACTCAAGCATTTGAGAGGAAACATGCTTCAAAACCCTAGAAAAAGCTTCATAATCTAAACAAACACCATACATAATTCTCAATCAACAAATCTATGTCAGAGATGAGTGCAAACACCGTTGAAACCCTAAACAAAGCACAACGGTGACAACATCTTATCATAAATAGACACAAATTTTAGATCTAGAATAAGAGGAGAGGAGAAGAAGGAGAAGAAATCAGACCTCTCCTGGATGATGGTATCCCAAATCTCGACCTTGCGACCTTGTCGTCGACGTGAATGCTTCATATGGCAAACTCGTCCTCAGCAAAGAGGGAAGTGGGAGAGTGGCTGGGGTTGGGGATGAGAACTTTGAGCGTAGGAAAGAGGGGAGATTTCGAGCCTGGAGTCCATAGAAATTTGCACTAAGAGGAGGAGAAATAGAGAAAAAAGGGTTTTCTCGAGATCCATTGAAAGTTTGCTCTCTGATTAGTTGATTAAAATAAACCACTAACCGTCAACAAATAAAAAAATTCAAAAAATTACTATAATGGCAGCTAAAAAATTGTGCCAATTTTTTGGTGCATATAATAGTTGACGGTTGTCAACAATTCGTCAATAATGAAAATGATGTTCCTTGACGGATCATCTAAAACCATCAGCTGTTATGGTAAAAATTTGCTAAATTAACATAAAATATGTGCTTTCTTAACATATACCTAAAACCCTTAAGAATACCCCTTTTCTTCACGGTTTTTCACGACCGCCAAGAAATAAACCGTCAAAAAAAGCTATTTTTCTTGTAGTAGAGGTTGAAGGAGGTGGAGAGGGGGAAAGAAGGGAAAGGAGATGGCGGAGCGGAGGAACTTGTCGTGGCTGTCGAGGAGGGAGATAGAGAATGAATGTGAAGAGCTGACGATCGAGATCTAGGGCTCTGTAAATAAAAACTCAAAGAGGGAGCGAAAGTAGAGAGGGATTGGCCCACGGTAATGCAAAATTTTGGATCGTTGAAAAAAAAGAAGTAGAGTGGGAGAAATGAAAAGAAAAACTTAAGTGAGGAAGTGAAAAACTCAGGTGGAATTTTTTTTAAATAAAACATATATTCAACAACGTGCCCTGCAAATGAGTCTTCAAACTATACACGCCATAAAATGTACATTGTAAATGAACATTTTTATAGGGATACTTTTAGTGTCATTAAAATATTTATATGTATATTCAAAATTTATGTTGATGCATGATGATCAATTCCAGAGGAATAAGTTAACCATCACTAGAAAGACAATTCAGTTTCAAACTATAAGACATGCTTTGAGTAATGATCAGTGTATAGTTCTATGAGGGTTGATCCCCATTATTTTAATAAAAAGAAGAAAAAAATGTTAGAGATGACACACCACATGTCTTTGTCATTGTTTAAACTATAAATGACTCTTAATATCACTATGTCATTGTTAGTCACACATCTCTTTTTATTCACAACACAAAGATGACATATATAATTGTTTTCATGACCCATGTCTTTGTAATTGTCATCTTATAGTACTTACCATGACATAATTATTTTTTAATGTCATTGATAAAATTATTAATGACGATCGTATAATTAGATGACATTAAAAGTATCATTAATGACATTTTTAGATGGGTGTCATCTATAAAGTGTCATTGTTAACAATTTTTATAGTAGTGCGCCAACACAAGCATATGGCATGAAAGTGAAGGCAGCGACTCAGAAGATGAATAATCAGACAATGCTACAAATGTATGCTGAATGGAATTTGATCAGGTAAATACTAACCTCATGTTTGATATATATGATGATTTTACCTTTGAGCAATTAGGTGAAGCCTTTAGTGACCTCTTAGGTGATTACAAAAAACTGCGTAGCAAATATCAAAACTCTAAGAAGGTACTCAAAGAGTACAAATGTGAAATAGAAAGATGTACTGACCTACTAGCTGAGGTTAGAAGTAATGATAATTCTAGTGAGGTAGGAGAGCTTTCTTCTGTTAAGTTATTATTACACGAGACTACAAGACTATTCGAAGAGAAAGACAAGATCATTACCCAATTAGAGGAAGATCTATTCAAAGAGAAGATGAGTCTTCAGCAAGCAGTAATCAGAAATGATGCACTTACTGCTGATTATAATACATTGTATGACACTTCCAAAAAGTTAGAAATTAGGTTAGGAAAACAGCCTGAGGTTGCTGCTTTCTATCCTAACACGTATCACTTACCGAAACATCGGAACACTGTCAAACCCAACATTATCAGACCAGACCAAACCAAACCGTTGCCCAAGAAGACTAATAGGCATGCAATCTATTATACTAGAAAACTAAGACCAACCAATTATGCACAACACACTACATCCAATACTCAACATGCTAGATGTCATTATTGTGGCACCATTAGTCATATCTCTCCTGCATGTAGAGTTAGAAAGCTTGTTGAATTAAAGATATGTGCATGGACACCGAAAACTAATATTTCAGGACCCTACAAGAAATGGGTACCAAAAGTTTTATCTGTAAATTCTTTTATAGGTGGAATATCCTTCACATGCTAGAAGCAAATGGATGCTCGACAGCGGTTGCTCATGGCACATGACTGTGATGCTTCATTATTTGCAACACTGTCAAAGAAGAAAGAAGGATATATTTCCTTCAGTAATAATCTTAAAGGGTATGTAGTAGGAATCGGTAATATTGGTAAGGCTCTCTATCCTGTGATTAAAGATGACTATCTAGTAACCGAGTTAAAACATAACCTACTTAACATAGGCCATTTAGTTGACCATTGTTATGATATTAACTTTGTCAAAGACAAATGTACTATAGTTGATAGCTCAACTGGTAATACTATCTTTGAAGGCATTAGGGAAGACAATATATATGTTTTCTATTTGTTAGAAGAAGCTAACAAAGCAGGTAGATGCTTAATGGTCAAGAGTGATGAGAGTCAACTATGGCATATGAGACTCGGTCATGCAAACATGGACACAATTTCTAGATTATCCACAAACAAGTTGGTACGAGGCTTACCAGACATTACTTTCAAGAAGGATATGGTATATAGTGATTGTGAAAATAACAAAGCTACCCGATCCACTTTCAAGTCCAAGAACGTTGTAAGTACCATTAGACCTCTACAAATACTATATATGGATTTATTTGGGCCTAGTAGAATTGCTACCCTAGGTGGTAAGTTATATGTTTTTGTAATAGTAGATGATTTCTCTAGATACACGTGGGTATATTTTCTTGCACGCAAAAATGATGCATTGTTAGAATTCGTCTCCTTTTGCAAGAAAGTTAAGAATGAGAAAGGATTCATGATCACTCGTATTCGAAGTGATCATGGTAGTGAATTTGAGAAAGCAGAGTTTAAGCAATTTTATGACACACATGGTTATATGTATGAGTTCTCTTGCCCTAGGACTCCACAACAAAATAGAGTTATGGAACGTAAGAACAGGACTTTATCTGAAATGGCTAGATAATGTTAAACCAGTTTAGTCTATCTAAATACTTTTGAGCTGAAGCTATCAATACAGTTTGCTATGTTCTCAATAAGGTTCTAATTCGACCGAAATCGAAGAAGACTCTCTATGAGTTATGGTTTGATAGGACACCATCAGTTTCATATTTTAAAATATTTGGTTGCAAATGCGTTATTCTCAATACTAAAGACAATTTAGGAAAGTTTGATGAAAAGGCCGATAAAGGTATATTTTAGCTTATGCTGCCAAAAGCAAAGGATACCGAGTCTTCAACAAAATAACCATGATCATCTAAGAGTCAATAAATGTCATTTTTGATGAACTGAATCAACAGACAATCGATGATGATGATGAAGACATTAGTACACCAAGTACGGCACCTGCAGAACCTTCAAGCACAACACTAGCTGATCCTCTAGGCAGATCATATATAGAACCAGAAGCCGGAACCAGCTACCTTGAAAGTTTGCCAAAAAGAATAAAGTTTATGGCTAACCATCCCAAGGACTTGGATATAGTGATATTACCAGGGGTGTAAGTACTCATTCCTCTAGCAAAGATATAGTTTCCTATGTTGCATTTATTTCACAGCTTGAACCCAAAACTATTGAAGAAGCATGTAGCGATAATTTTTGGATAGATGCTATGTAAGAGGAATTAAACCAATTTAAACGGAATCAAGTTTGGGAACTTGTTCCCAAGCCCATTGATCATCCGGTCATTGGCACCCGCTAGGTATTCCGAAATAAATTTAATGAGAATGGTTTAGTTACTCGTAACAAGGCTCGACTCGTAGCTCAAGGATACAACCAAGAGGAAGGTATCAACTACGATGAGACCTATGCCCCAATTGTGAGATTAGAATCTAATCGCATGTTATGTGCATTTGTATGTTTTCATAATTTTAAACTATTTCAAATAGATGTTAAGAGTTCATTTTTGAATGTTTTTATAAAAGAAAAAGTTTATGTAGCTCAACCTCCAGGTTTTACTGATTTCAAAAACCTTGATTACGTTTTGAAGTTGAAGAAAGCCTTATACGGTTTGAGACAAGCCCCTCGTGCTTGGTATGATCGTTTAAGCCCTTTTCTACTTGATAACGATTTTATAAAAGGCAAGGTTAATACTATACTGTTTATAAAGTCTTTTAATAGAAATCTTCTTTTAATTCAAATTTATGTAGATGATATTATCTTTGGATACTGATGAATCTCTTTGTCAAGAATTTTCAAAGTGTATGCAGAACGAGTTTGAGATGAGCATGATAGAAGAACTAAAATTCTTCCTCGGACTGCAAATAAATAAACCAACAATGGGATGTTCATTAATCAAGCTAAGTACACAAAAGATTTATTAAAGAAGTTTGACCTGGAACATATAAAACCACTTGGCACTCTGATGGCGACTTCAAGAAAGCTTGACATTGATGAACAAGGCAAACCGGTCGATATACGTAAGTATCGAGGTATGATTGGTAGTTTACTTTATTTAACTGCTAGTCGTCCAGATATAATGTTTAGCATTTACTTGTATGCACATTTTCAAGCTAATCCTAAGGAATCACATCTGTATGCAGTTAAGTGTATCTTCATATACCTTAAAGGCACTTCTTCTGTCGGCTTGTGGTATCCAAAAACTATGTCCTTTGACCTATCCGGTTACTCGGATGCTGATATTGTTGGATGCAAAGTGGATAGAGAAATTACTAGCTGTACGTGCCATTTCCTAGGTAAGGCTTTAGTCTTTTGGTTTAGCAAGAAATAAAATTTTGTTGCATTATCAACTACTGAGGCTGAGTATATCGCGGCAGGACATTGTTGTGTACAAATTTTTTGGATTAAGCAAACCTTTTAAAACTTTGGTTTAAAGTATTCACACATACCCATTTTCTGTGATAACACTAGCACTATTAATCTTACTAAGAAATCTGTATGTCACTCTCGAACTAAGTATATTGAGATTCGACATCATTTTATTAGAGATCATCAAACAAATAGAGATATAGACCTTGTATATGTAGACACAGAGAACCAACTGGCTGATATATATACAAAACCATTAGCGGAAGATCGTTTCAATTATTTACGTCGAGAACTAAGAATTTTAGATGTCAATAATATTAATTAATTTTGTTTTATTAATTATCCTTCAACATGCAAATACTGTTTTTTGATACAAGCCTACATAGGGTCTGTCTGTCACCACGGCTATGGCTAAAGCAAAATGGTACTTAAGTGTTCCCCGGTAAACCTCTGTTAGCTGGGACAGTATCCCTACAGCTAATCTGAGACAGTCGTTGTGTAACAAAAGTTAATTCATAAAATTATATTAATTATATTAATTAAAATTTAAAATAACTAAACTTGGAATTAAATAATTGAAAAGAGATTGATAAATAGAAAGTGGGCTGCATTTACTTCTGTTGAAAAATACCTCAACGGAACCCCAGGCGAACTCATACTGAATTCGGCCCGAATTCGGTCCGAGTTCTGTTTGTGGTATGTGCTTTTAAGTCAGAAACAAGTAGCCCCCCTCCTATTCATCTTCACCAAATCCTCAAATCATAGCAGCAGCCACGCCCGAGCTCTCCAAACCCTAGTTTTTCTCCAAGCCATTGCTTCCAATCCCCTTGGAGATTTCAATCCAAATTTTGGATTCGTGTAGAGTTTTTCGTCCTCTAAACATACTCAAATCTTAGAAGGTATAACCTCCTCCTTCCCTCTTTTTCCAATTCATAGTTTTCAATCTTTCCATAGAAACCATGCCTAGGATTTTGAACCCCTTTAAGAGGAAGAAGCCGACACCTAGTGAAGAGGCATCGTCTTTTGATCCTATTCAAGGATCACTCTTTACTTCGGTTCAATCGGCCGATGGAGCATACAATGAGTTTTACTTTAAAACTCATGACCAATCTCTTTTATGGTATGCGGATTTCTCTGTTCGCAAAATATGTACCGGTGCACCGATTAAATGGACCATATTTCCTGAGCATCGACCTTATTTTAAAGTATTAGGCTTGCATGAACTTGTCACCCACCAATATCCTATCGTAACTAATGTTATTCGTATGTTTTACTGCAATTTTACTTTGAACACTTTTACTGGTTAAAGTCGTGTCGGTGGATTTAATATTGAATTCAATGATGTCCTCTTAGCGAAAATCCTTGATATCCCTAATGAAGGTGCTCCGCTAAATGATATCACGGAATTTGAATTTCCTACATGCACAACTTTGAGCAGTTTTAAGAACGAACTTTGTTCTCATAAACGTGTTCGTTCTAGTAAATTCAAAGCTGCAAAAATGAACTTATTCAACTATGAGTTGCATCGCATCGTCTATTCCACTATCTTGTCCAAATCCACTTCAAAAGTCAATGTTACTACCTTTGAGTTGTCTGCCCTTTATCACATTCGTAAGGGTATTCGTTTTTGTGTCCCCAAGACTATTGTCCAAATGATGGGACATTATTGCGAAATGAACAGAAACCTTGCTTATGTGATGATTATCCAAATCATCTTTCAGCATTTTGAGATTGACTTATCCACTTGCGCTCTTGACTCTAAGCCCAAGTATCTTCAGCTGTCTCGTCTTAGCACAGCAATTCCTCATGCTTCTTCTACTGCTCCTACTCTACCTTCTCAGGCCTACCCTATGTCTTATGAGGGTATCCACCAGCATCTCCTTGATTTGTGAGCTTTTATTACTGACACATCTAGGGAACGCCAGTTCCGAGATGCCAGTCGATTTTAGGCTCTCGCAAATTTCTTTACGGATCTACGATTTGCTCAGACTGGTCATTCTGCCAGTTCTCTTCTTAGAGATCTAGCTGTATCAGGCTACCGCTATGAGGATGAGGCGGTTCGTCACTTCTTTCAGGCCGATGATGCATATGACTGGTACCATGGTTCTGGTGCTACTCTATATCCTTATGGAGCCGGCACTCCTTGAGCTGGTCCATCTGTACATGGTGACACTGCTGGCGCTGATATTGATGATGATTCTGAGGATTTTTTATCTAGACGTGATGTATTTTGTCTAGATGTTATCTAGTTAGACTTTTTGTTGTCTATGTTTACTTGGAAATGCTTCGACATTCCAAGATAGCACTTATCTTTTTATTTTTTATTAGCACTGAGACTTTTTATTTGCTAAAATTGATGTATTTTGGAACATCTATTATGCTCTCATTAGCATGCTTTTCCATTTCAGTTTGTACTGTTCTTTATGTTTATGCGTAGCATTATCTCTTCTACCTTATGCTTTTACATATAAACGGCCTGTCAAATACATGTTTTTCCTTCTATTTTCTTGTATTTCTTCAACGCTTATTTCTTATGCATGACTTGAGGGGAATCTTCTCTCTTTTGAAATTATTTTGCTAAGTGGCAACGGAAAGAAAATGGATCTAACATCTTTAGCAGGATACAAGAAATTTTTTTAGGATATAGTACCATACAAGTTGAACAAGCATTACAATTTTGATTTTTATCAAATCAAAAGATTGAGATGTTATATCGGTCAAGGTTTGTCAATTATCAAAATGGGGGAGATTGTTGGCCCATTGGTCATGGTCGAACTTGATTTTAATAATTGATCTAACCCTATCTCGATATAAGGGCTACTTGGACGATTGCTGAGAACTTCTACCACTCTGTTCAAGACTGAAGCTGTTTTGCCACATGAGTCTGTACATCAATATTCAATGTAATTTTTATATTTATTGAGTCTAGGAATACTTTGTACACCGAGTCGTACTGGCAAATAGGCAACCCCCAAAATATTTTCAAAATATCCTATGTTTTGAAAATAGCCCATTTTATAAAAAGCTCCTAACTGCTAAAACCTTTTAAAAGCCCAAAACTCAAAATCCGATTTACAAAATTCCCCAAAAATCAAACTCTGGTCACCAACAGAGTTTGGTTCGAACTCGCCCCGAGTTCGTTTGGTGCTGTTGGATTTTGAACTTGGTCATCCTACTGCTATAGATGCAACGACTATTTGTCGAGATTCTCTCAAAGAATTCTGTATGAATTCTGTCCGAATTATGCCCGAATTCTGATTTTGAAAAACCTATAAATAGAGAAGAATTTTACTCATTTCAACACACCTCTCTTCTTTCTTCTCTCTAAGCTTAATACGTCTTCCAAAGTGTTCTAAGTTCTTTCATTTTCAAATCTCAAACCAGTTACAATCCTCTAGTCGATTTGCCAGTACGGTACGGTCTAAAAAATTTAGAGAGATTATAATCAAAGGCTTGATAGAAGAAAGATACTTCACAATTAAAGTTGGTCGAGTACTTCAGATCAAAGCTCGCATTGTAGAAGTTGCAAGGACTTCGGATGAAAACTTGCGATATTTCTCCATAGTGAATTCAACTAGAAGCTAGAGTTCTTCCGATTGAAATATCCCTCACAAGAGGGAAACCAGTATACATCGTCGTGTTTGCGTTTGCTTTCTGATCTCTGCTTTTCATTTACTTACTTGTGATATATTATATGTGATCTTGTTGCTAACAATTTTAATTAGCTAAATTCCGCTGCCTACTCTATTCACCCACCCTCTAGAGTATTGCGCTTTACAATTTGTTCCTACAAACTATTCTTTCAAAGGTGAGGATGCACTGCAGCTACTCAATGTACTCCTTTAGGGCAAAAAACTCTAACTTTTGCCTCACAGGCATCCTGACGAAATAGACAAGGTCGATGATCCCAAATATTATCATTATCATCGGTACATCCACCATGCGACGACTCGGGATTGCTACATCCTGAAGAATCACATATAGAGGCTGGTCGATGCCAACGTCCTTTCTTTGGACTTTAAAGAGAAGGTAGTCTCTGCCAATATGGTGACCCTCCAATTTGGCAATTTCCTCCCCACGGAGGTACAAAATAGGGTCGTACCAATCCCAAATACAAATATCGAGGTCGTTAACCTCCCAGTTACTCGAACATCATGGCTAGTACCCATCAAAACACCTCGAGGAGAGGTCAAATGGGCACACCCGGACCTTACAGACGATTTGACTCGACCTGTTGTACATCCTGCCAGCAGGATCAAAGGAAAGAAAGTCAAATCTTTCAACACAATCTCCTCCACACCCGATGAAGAGAGGATGGAAACAACTAGGACTGGTCCAGATTACTCACGTAATTATGACCAAGTCCTTGAAAAGAGGCGTCGTTGGCTTTGACGTCCGTAAATCCCAGCTCATCCGAACTTGGCTCATCCCAACAGCCAGCAACGGATAAGCAAAAATAGAATGAGGGTCGTTTTGACAAATCCTTCAGAAAAGAAACCAGAGTGGGGCTTAATAGGCCCTATAACTTCGACATCATGGCTCAATTAGCCAACACTATGACTAGGCTATCATTGTTCGAGCTCCTTCGTCTCTCCAAGAAGACTCGAGAGGCTCTCTGCGAGGCATTACAGCATGTCGAGTCCTACTTGGGACTACAGCAGATCGAAGAAGATCTTGCTATATGTCCTCAATGTCACAATGTGATGGAGACCATACCAAGCATCACCTTCTCGCAGCAGGACATGCTGCTGAAGAACAATAGGCATGGACGATCCTTGTATTGTACAAGATATGTCGGCAAGGTCAATGTCGACCACATGTATATTAACCCTGGGTCGTTTATAAGCGACATTCCCCACTGCTTGTTACATACTCTGGGGATTTTGATACATTGGTTGTCTCCAACTCAAACCATGATCAGTGGTTTCAACAATGGAAAAAGCTGGCTAGAAGGGAAGATCAGCCTAAAAATCCAAATTAGCGATCTAAAGACAGAGGCAACTTGCTATGTCATTGATGCAGACTCTTGCTATAACGTCCTCTTGGGGAGACCATAGATACATGAGCATATGATCGTGCCATCCACCCTACACCAGTGCTTCAAGTATGTCAATAGTGATGGTATAGTAAAGACTGAGTTTGTAGACATCGATCCCTTCAAAGGGGTCGAGGTCTACTATACAAAATCTCGTCTATTCCGGAAGAACCATCAAAAGGACTCAGGTGAGGATACTGATGATGAGGTGGAAGCTCAGACTTCCTCCGAAGGGCCTATCAAAGTAAAGCTAAAAGAACGTCCCACGGCGCTAACAGTCAAGCTCCCGGCAAAGGCTTGAAAGGGAAGCCACCAACAAAGGAACATTCGTCGGCCAAGCCCCTTATAGTAAAGCTGCACAGTCCGCCTCTTCCCTCGTCAGTCCCACCAGTCGTAAAAGCTTGGGGTAGCAATTTAAAAATTGTGGTTGTACTATATTTTCCCGCCTCTGACGATGTAAGACGATTTGTCCAACTTCATCAATAAATGGATGCCTACGGATTACTTTTCTTCTCTCACTGCATATTCATTCGAGCAAGACCTAAGGCGTTGCTGCAAACACAAATTACGTTTGCCTACTCTGTGAGCCTAGTTCTCCCGATACACGATGCGTATTGCATATTTCATAGTACCAGCCAAAAAAAAGGGAGAGAAGTCCATTACCTTCGACCGAGTAGAAGGTTCTCGAATCTGTATTCCTTGTGAGACAGAACATGAAACCGGAACAATGTAGGTTCACCACTACACTCCTCAGGCCCGACATATCATCAAAAGATGGGGTATGACTTGAAAAGCAATATGGGCCTTAACTATGGTAAGGGTCGACACTTGCCGATCAAGATCAACGTCCCCAAGGGTGAATATGATCAGTATTACCATAAGATCTGTAACGCCCCAGTCCCAAAATACGTAGGACTAAGAACGTAGACATGCCAGCTGTATTTATACGAAATACACTCCAATATATGGAAACCTCGTATGAATAAATAAGCTATAAAAATGCAGTAGAACCATAACTAATCTCATCCACAAATCAAATAATAAAAGATATCATATATCAACTATGAATTTGTCTTGATACAATATGTTGGACGGAGACAAATCCACTACCAACAAAATAAGGAAAAGTACATAGAAAATGAAATAAGTGGCGAGCGAAGCGAAGACGATCCAAATACAATCATCCTTGAAGAAACGGCAATGAACACGGCTAGAGCTAAAGCACCTGCGAAAGACAATAGCACACACCTGACAAGACAACCAGGTCCTCAGAGGGACGTAACAAGACACATAATATCATGCCATATAAACTGAATAAATATTGCTCAATAAATAAGTCAATCGAATTTATAACATGGTCCAATACGCACCTACTGAACGAGCGTACCATCCCTCCAACCAAACAAGGACAAGAGATGGTAAACTAATTCACGACGACGTATCTTTCCATGCTATGAATCCAATATGGTATCCGGACCCCAACAAGGTTCAATACCTTCTCATCGAAGTAGTAAGTCACACCTACAACCAAACAAGGACAAGATGTGACAAACTAGTCCGCGACAAGTTATTGTCCCAAGCCACGGTCAGATACAAGTACCCAAACCAAAAGTACTCGTACCTAACGGATAGGGTATCCTACCATTCTAAGTGAAATATTGTTAAGAACAATCCTTCCTACGCATGGGCCCTGGCTGAATAGGATCGGCATAGTCCCCTCTTGGGCACCAGAGGCCCCAGCAGGAAGAGCATGGGTCATCAACCCCGTATCTCCAGCGGAGAGTCCGGGTCACAAGGGAAGTGCATCGAAGCCCATACGCTAAGGAATTATCCTCCCCACCCAATGCCTACTGTGTTGTATCCACAACATAACCATTATAATCGCTAAGTCAAACTAGCATGCCACCTCTATTAGCGGTTATTCCTATCGCACGGCTTGTACGTACTGGTGGCCAGCCAATCACGTACTTCCGTGTCCTACATGCGACACACAACTTCGTGTTTACAACGTATCAAGGCCAATGAATGCAACACACAAGGTGGTCCCTTAAATCTAGGTTTAATTTATATGAAAAAAATAATACACATCAGAAAATATAAATGAACAGTAAGTTCTAACAGTTATGCCATGTATCACAGTTTATTTTGCATAAAGAAAATAAATAATGCATGAAATATGAGCTAAAATAAGTAAACAGCTAATGGCAAGGTGTCTTGCCTGTAAGTACGCCTGGTGTGCTGCGATGATCAAGCTGGCATGAATCGTGACTTCGGTGCAACAACTGTATATGGTGACATCGGGTGGTGTCACGGACAGTTCCATTGGGTCCAGAAGGATCAAATTAGTTGGGGTGGACATAAGATAGGCTTGAATTGGCGAGGGAATAGGAGTAATGGGATCTAGTTATGGGTGGAAGGATAGTTGAAGGAAATACTATATATAATTTTAGATAAAACTAATTATAATATATTCGAAAACTAGTTGGACTTTTAAATAATTATTGAAAACAACTAATGTCAAGGAAAAATCATTTTTGGCTAAAACTCTAAGTTTTGCAAAAATAATATCTAGGTCGAAACGGTATTTTCAAAATATATTTCTAGATAAATATGAAATAATTCTAGAAAATTATTTAAGAATAAAACCTTAGTTTTGTCAAGTTAATACATTAAGAAAGATAATATATTTTTATAAAAATTTTACTTAATTATTCTATATATACAATATAGAGACATACATTAGTCAAATATGTCATGAAGAATAAAAAAAAACATTTTTACGCTAAAATTACTCTAAGGTCGTAGAAGTATAATTTTTGTAGAAAAAATCTAAAAAAATATTGTAGGGCTACTGAGGTTTGTGAAAATTAATATTGGAAAAATACTAATAGTCTTCATTTAATAAAATAGATTAAGATAATAATAATACTAATAATAAAAATTACAATAATAATAATAATAATAATAATAATAATAATAATAGTAATAATAAAACACCAGCTAACAGCAATTATAACAAAAGATCACCACAAAAATATAAAAAAAATTAACTAATCACACTACTGCAGGCTGCTCTTCCCATAAGGAAAGAAAAAAGAAAGGGAAGAGAGGGAGAAGAGCGGAATGAAAGAGGAAATGCGAGCGAGGGAGAAAGAGGCTGGAGAGTTCGAGAGGGAGAGAGAGAATGGAGGGAGGCGCCTGAGTTCAGCAGCGAGGGCGGTTGCAGCCGGGGCTGGGTCGGAGTGGAGAGGAACGGGGAAAGGGATCGGCGGTGCGGCGATAAGGCTGGAGGCGGAGGAAGAACGGCGAGGCGGAGCGGTCGAAGTCGGGAAGAGGGGGCGGAGTGAGGCGGAGACTGTGGCGGAGAGGGTTTCGAGAGGGAAACGGCGAGGCCGGACGCTGGGAGTGCGGCGGCTAGGTCGGTGAACGCCGGTGGTGAGGCGGTCACGGCGGAAGGCACGGCGCACGGGGAGGGTTCGCAGTTGCGCCGGAGGAGGTCGTGAAGAAGGGTTTCGGCGAGGGGATTCGGAGCTGCGGCGCGCCGGTGGCTGGACTGACGGCTGGAGTGGCTCCGGCTCCGGCGGAGGAAGGTAAGTCGGAGGGTGGTGGTTTTAATTTTAGGGTTTTTGTTTTTCTGGGTTTTCTTTGGCTGTGTTGTCGGGTGGTTGGGACGTCGTGTGGCGGCAGCGATGTGCTGCGGGTGTTTACGGCAAGGGGGGCCGGTGGTGATGGTTGCCGGGTGGTCGTGGACGGGGGTTCGGAGTTTAGGGGGTCAGGTTGGTCCTGGCGGTGGTGATGTTGAAGATGGTTTTGGCAGTAGCAGGGACGGGCTGAAGGCTGGACTTGGTTGGGAGAGATGGGGGCGCTGTGTCGTTGGCGAGGGCTTGGTAATGGTTGTGATGGTGGTTGCACTCGACCAAGGTGGCCGGAGTGACGGTGGCGGGGACGGTGACAGTGGGTTGTGGTGAGGGTGTTGGAGCGTCGGGGTGTCTGGTTACGGTGACGGAGATGCCGCCGGGACGACGCTACTCCGGTGGTGGAGCGGTGAGAACGGGGCTGTTAGGGGTGTCGACGGGTGGATGGCAGCGGGGCGGAAATGAGTTGGGTTAGGGATAGGATTAGGATTTGGTGTCGGGGTGTGTCCGACACGAGAACATAAATGTAATTGTAAAAGAACTTGAATAAGAATCTGGGCACGGACACGGACACGAGGCACTGCACTTGATTGGCTATGGAATTTATTTGTGGAGGAATTCATGGAAGATGAATAATGTGGAGGAGTACCTGCCTATATTTACAGGATGTGGAAATTCCCACTTAGATAGGGATTAGGATTTATTTAAAACCCAAATTTAGATATTCATAATTTAATTTAAAAGCAATCAAATCCAAAACCAAATCCCAATCAAAATCTAATTTAAATCAAATCAAATCTTAAATTTTTAGTTTAAAATCAATGGAATAAATCTAATTCTATATATGGATATTAATTAATCTATTTAAATAACTCCAAGAATCAAATCATGATTTAAATGGCCAAAATAACTTTCAAATATATTTTCTAAAATACTAATAATATTAATTCCAAAAATAATAAATATTTTTAAATATAATAAAATATTAATATTAATAAATCTCAAAATTTACATTTTTATTTAAAATAAACTAGCAAAATATTTTAGGAAATATATGTATTCCTAAGAATATATTTTTTTATTAATAACTGCTATAAACGAAAAAGTTTCCATAATTAAAATCGTAAACTTGAAATTAATAGCTAGAAATAATTATTGTCTATATTTCTTTGAAACTATAAAAATAATAAAAATAATGTTTTTCAAAAATATGTACGCTCGCACATATTCGCATTCGTCGAGCAATTACGAAAGACGAACCTTCGCACACGACGTACAATACGACTACGTGACATATAATACAAATTTTTAAATCCATGCAAATAAAAAAATAGTAGAAATTTAGGAGTTTTACATCCTACCCAACTTAAAAGAATTTCGTCCTCGAAATTAAGAATTCGTAGGGGGTGAGAAGGCACAACGGTAGATAGAAGGGTTCGAAGTTGATATGGTCGTAGTCTAGGTTGAAGATATGATTACGAGGCGATTGTAATCACTCTTAAATTCAAGTGATTAGAAAGTCAAGTTCATAGATTTAGGGTCGAGGGAAAGGACGAGTAATTAAGACAAGGATATAGTCACATTGAGTGTTGATGGTCACACGAGATAGGATAGCTAGAGGAACTTCTAGTATAACGCCTTCGTCCTCCTAAAATAGGCGAAGGCGAAAGCAATATAGAGTTCGAAGGAGGCATTATCGAATACGAGTACCGTGATTCAAAGACGATCGAATAATTTCAAAAGAATTTCCAAGGCAGTCGTGGATGGGATTGTAAGGGTCAAGTTTAATTATGTCCCCATCCACGTAGAGTAATAGACAAAACGAACCAAAGTGCACTTGGTTGATCAGACCATCATGCACCGGTTCTGAGTAGACAGTACGTTAGTGGATGCATCCAATAACATATGTCATGAACAAGCTTGATAAAAAGAATTTAGCTTGCAAAAACTAGGCTATATTCGCATCATTAGTTTAGACGGTAAAAATATAGGCACGATGGTAGATGAATAAAACAAATATGAATAGTCTAAGAGTCATAAGAATCTAAGTCTTGTTTATTCCTATACAATCATTCTACGATTTATTGACCAAGGCTTGGTTGACCAAATGGGTTAGATTTCTCTAGTCTCTATGGTCTAGATAGTACTATTGGTATTTCCTTAATGGCCAAGGGTGTGTCAAGTCGTGGGGTATTCTACCCAACTTAAAGATTTAAACTAAGGGTGTTTTGGGACAACCAACTAGTAGGGTCAAACTCTAGCAAGCACGAAGGGAAGATAAGAATAGGGACGGAAGGAAGCAAGCAGGATGCAATTGATGAGTCAAACGGTAGATAAAATCAAGGAAAGAGGTCAAGTTTGTGGATGAGATCCTAAACTTCTAATCCTATACGCAGGCTTGCTTGGTACGGTAAAGTAACCAAACAATTTATCTTGACCTGCATGGGCCACCACAAAAACATGTAACGCCCCAGTCCCAAAATACGTAGGACTAGGAACGTAGACATGCCAGCTGTATTCATACGAAATACACTCCAATATATGGAAACCTCGTATGAATACATAAGCTGTAAAAATGCAGTAGAACCATAACTAATCTCATCCACAAATCAAAGAATAAAAGATATCATATATCAACTATGAATTTGTCTTGATACAATATGTTGGGCGGAGACAAATCCACTACCAACAAAATAAGGAAAAGTACATAGAAAATGAAATAAGTGGCGAGCGAAGCGAAGACGATCCAAATACAATTATCCTCGAAGAAACGGCAATGAACACGGCTAGAGCTAAAGCACCTGCGAAAGACAATAGCACACACCTGGAAAGACAACCAGGTCCTCAGAGGGACGTAACAAGACACATAATATCATGCCATATAAACTGAATAAATATTGCTCAATAAATAAGTCAATCGAATATAACATGGTCCAATACGCACCTACTGAACGAGCGTACCATCCCCCCAACCAAACAAGGACAGGAGATGGTAAACTAATTCACGACGACGTATCTTTCCATGCTATGAATCCAATATGGTATCCGGACCCCAACAAGGTTCAATACCTTCTCATCGAAGTAGTAAGTCACACCTACAACCAAATAAGGACAAGATGTGACAAACTAGTCCGCGACAAGTTATTGTCCCAAGCCACGGTCAGATACAAATACCCAAACCAAAAGTACTCGTACCTAACGGATAGGGTAGCCTACCATTCTAAGTGAAATGTTGTTAAGAACAATCCTTCCTACGCATGGGCCCTGGCTGAATAGGATCGGCATAGTCCCCTCTTGGGCACCAGAGGCCCCAGCAGGAAGAGCATGGGTCATCAACCCCGTATCTCCAGCGGAGAGTCCGGGTCACAAGGGAAGCGCATCGAAGCCCATACGCTAAGGAATTGTCCTCCCCACCCAATGCCTACTGTGTTGTATCCACAACACAACCACTATAACCGCTAAGTCAAACTAGCATGCCATCTCTATTAGCGGTTATTCCTATCGCACGGCTTGTACGTACTGGTGGCCAGCCAATCACGTACTTTCGTGTCCTACAGGCAACACACAACTTCATGTTTACAACGTGTTAAGGCCAATGAATGCAACACACAAGGTGGTCCCTTAAATCTAGGTTTAATTTGTAAGAAAAAAATAATACACAGCAGAAAATATAAATGAACAGTAAGTTCTAACAGTTATGCCATGTATTACAGTTTATTTTACATAAAGAAAATAAATAATGCATGAAATATGAGCTAAAATAAGTAAACAGCTAATGGCAAGGTGTCTTGCCTGGTAGTACGCCTGGTGTGCTGCGATGATCAAGCTGGCATGAATCGTGACTTCGGTACAACAACTGTATATGGTGACATCGGGTGGTGTCACGGACAGTTCCATTGGGTCCAGAAGGATCAAATTAGTTGGGGTGGACACAAGATAGGCTTGAATTGGCGAGGGAATAGGAGTAATGGGATCTAGTTATGGGTGGAAGGATAGTTGAAGGAAATACTATATATAATTTTAGATAAAACTAATTATAATATATTCGAAAACTAGTTGGAGTTTTAAATAATTATTGAAAACAACTAATGTCAAGGAAAAATCATTTTTGGCTAAAACTCTAAGTTTTGCAAAAATAATATCTAGGTCGAAACGGTATTTTCAAAATATATTTCTAGATAAATATGAAATAATTATAGAAAATTATTTAAGAATAAAACCTTAGTTTTGTCAAGTTAATACATTAAGAATGATAATATATTTTTATAAAAATTTTACTTAATTACTCTATATATATATATAATATAGAGACATACATTAGTCAAATATGTCATGAAGAATAAAAAAAAAAATCATTTTTACGCTAAAATTACTCTAAGGTCGTAGAAGTATAATTTTTGTAGAAAAAATCTAAAAAAATATTGTAGGGCTACTGAGGTTTGTGAAAATTAATATTGGAAAAATACTAATAGTCTTTATTTAATAAAATAGATTAAGATAATAATAATACTAATAATAAAAATTACAATAATAATAATAATAATAATAATAGTAATAATAAAACACCAGCTAACAGCAATTATAACAAAAGATCACCACAAAAATATAAAAAAAATTTAACTAATCACACTACTGCAGGCTGCTCTTCCCATAAGGAAAGGAAAAAGAAAGGGAAGAGAGAGAGAAGAGCGGAATGAAAGAGGAACTGCGAGCGAGGGAGAGAGAGGCTGGAGAGTTCGAGAGGGAGAGAGAGAATGGAGGGAGGCGCCTGAGTTCAGCGGCGAGGGCGGTTACAGCCGGGGCTGGGTCGGAGTGGAGAGGAACGGGGAAAGGGATCGGCGGTGCGACGATAAGGCTGGAGGCGGAGGAAGAACGGCGAGACGGAGCGGTCGAAGTCGGGAAGAGGGGGCGGAGTGAGGCGGAGACTGTGGCGGAGAGGGTTTCGAGAGGGAAATGGCGAGGCCGGACGCTGGGAGTGCGGCGGCTAGGTCGGTGAACGCCGGTGGTGAGGCGGTCACGGCGGAAGGCACGGCGCACGGGGAGGGTTCGCGGTTGCACCGGAGGAGGTCGTGAAGAAGGGTTTCGGCAAGGGGATTCGGAGCTGCGGCGCTCCGGTGGCTGGACTGACGGCTGGAGTGGCTCCGGCTCCGGCGGAGGAAGGTAAGTCGGAGGGTGGTGGTTTTAATTTTAGGGTTTTTGTTTTTTTGGGTTTTCTTTGGCTGTGGTGTCGGGTGGTTGGGACGTCGTGTGGCAGCAGCGATGTGCTGCGGGTGTTTACGGCAAGGGGGGCCGGTGGTGATGGTTGCCGGGTGGTCGTGGACGGGGGTTCGGAGTTTAGGGGGTCAGGTTGGTCCTGGCGGTGGTGATGTTGGAGATGGTTTTGGCAGTAGCAGGGACAGGCTGAAGGCTGGACTTGGTTGGGAGAGATGGGGGCACTGTGTCGCTGGCGAGGGCTTGGTAATGGTTGTGATGGTGGTTGCACTCGGCCAAGGTGGCCGGAGTGACGGTGGCGGGGACGGTGACAGTGGGTTGTGGTGAGGGTGTTGGAGCGTCGGGGGGTCTGGTTACGGTGACGGAGATGCCGCCGGGACGACGCTACTCCGGTGGTAGAGCGGTAAGAACGGGGCTGTTAGGGGTATCGACGGGTGGATGGCAGCGGGGCGAAAAGGCGTTGGGTTAGGGATAGGATTAGGATTTGGTGTCGGGGTGTGTCCGACACGAGAACATAAATGTAATTGTAAAAGAACTGGAATAAGAATCTTGGCACGGACACGGACACGAGGCACTGCACTTGATTGGCTATGGAATTTATTTGTGGAGGAATTCATGGAAGATGAATAATGTGGAGGAGTACCTGCCTATATTTATAGGATGTGGGAATTCCTACTTAGATAGGGATTAGGATTTATTTAAAACCCAAATTTAGAAATTCATAATTTAATTTAAAAGCAATCAAATCCAAAACCAAATCCCAATCAAAATCTAATTTAAATCAAATCAAATCTTAAATTTTTAGTTTAAAATCAATGGAATAAATCTAATTCTATATATGGATATTAATTAATCTATTTAAATAACTCCAAGAATCAAATCATGATTTAAATGGCCAAAATAACTTTCAAATATATTTTCTAAAATACTAATAATATTAATTCCAAAAATAATAAATATTTTTAAATATAATAAAATATTAATATTAATAAATCTCGAAATTTACATTTTTATTTAAAATAAACTAGCAAAATATTTTAGGAAATATATGTATGCCTAAGAATATATTTTATTATTAATAACTGCTATAAACGAAAAAGTTTCCATAATTAAAATCGTAAACTTGAAATTAATAGCTAGAAATAATTATTGTCTATATTTCTTTGAAACTATAAAAATAATAAAAATAATATTTTTCAAAAATATGTACGCTCGCACATATTCGCATTCGTCGAGCAATTACGAAAGACGAACCTTCGCACACGACGTACAATACGACTACGTGACATATAATACAAATTTTTAAATCCATGAAAATAAAAAATAGTAGAAATTTAGGGGTTTTACAAGATCCGTTGTGCTCTGGGGTATACTTTATCCAAGCCTCCTGAAATTCCATAATTCATGGAGGGAACATACTCGTATTCTTCATTCTTCCCATGACTCCGACGACAGCAACGGTGAAGTATTTCGAAAATTTTTATTAGTAAATACAACGTCTAGATCTAGTTACAAATAGGACTAAAAGTATTTCTACCATATTTTAATGTCTACCATGTCCATACTACCTCTGAGTATACATTATAATCATTTGACCTTCCTCTCAACATGTCTACATTACCTCTGTTGATGGAATCGTCATTCCAAGCTTACTGCTTGCATCTAGTTCTAGATGCATTAGCATTGGTAAGTCCACAAAAAGGATTCCTAGATGAACTGTAATACCCCAGTCCCATAATACGTAGGACTATGATACGTATACATGCCAGCTACGTATCGAGAGGACTCCAGCCCAGTTTGAATATGTATAAGCTGTCTATTGGTCCAGTCTAATTATATATATATCACTACGGTATTTCTATATCTCAATCCACTAAACAATAACTCTCTGGGTGACAACTGCCTTAGAAGTGCGAGGTGGAGTATTCTCTAGTTCAAAGACCTCAGCTGACGGCATCATCGCCGATCCCTCTCGCGAAGAGATATTGCCACCTCCTTTGACCGGGGTCGAAACCTCTGAAAATGGTTTTGTACCTGAAAGATCAATTGCTCCGAGGGTTGAACCCTCGTTGGTTTGCTGGAAGATCACCTCTTCAATAGTTGTACCCTCAAGCAGGGGTGCCAAAGAAGAAGGACCAACATCAGCCTCATATCCCTCCAGGTTGGGCTGAACGTCAGGTCCGAGTGGAGATTCTATGGCCACCATACCGGGCAAGGTATCAGGGTATATGGTAATTGCCCCTTCAATTCTGAGCTCGATGCTGATCACTGGTGCCGATGGGCCTTCTATAACAAACAATCCATGTCAAGCTTTATGGCAAAAAAAATCAATGTAGGTCTAAAAATCAAGTTGCACCCATCAAAAAAGCAAAGAAAATCAAGTTGTGCAACCTTCAAGTGAACTGCGCAGGAAACAGATTGTGCAACAATTCAAGTGTACAAGCTGAATTGCGCACACATCCAAGCGCGCTAGCTGACGTAGCCGCTACATCATTATCTGACAGAAAATTAGATCTTCTAACAGCTGACAGCCCGAAGAATGAGGAAACTGTTCGTTTCTCGTGCAGCACAGCGCTCGAGGACAGCTGTACATGCAGCACAAGCTACCAGCCCAATCGAAGCACAGTCTGCCAAATTCCCTGCAGCGTAATTCAATCTCAGCGCAGTTTGAAGCCAGCGCAGTTCATGTGGCGCACTCCATCAAGATAACTGATAATTTACACGTGGCTTACATGCCATCAATTGCTCACCACGTGGCAACCGTCTGTACACGACCAAGCGCATTTCAATCAAATAATACCACGCGTCTCATACAGTTGGTCCACGATCGAGTAACCGCCAGCACAGTTTGCTGCTTGTGCAGTCCATTGTCTACGCAATCCATTCTGCGTAATTCAGAATAACTAAAAATTAGTTATTTCCAGAACTCTATAAATTGAGTTTCAAGTCTTCATTATCATGCAGAGATCAGATTAGAGATCATTCAAGTCATCAATAGAGATCAGGAGTTCTTGCCAAAGTTCTGCTGCATTCTTCAGAGGCTACCGTCTTCAAAGTTCACATCGTCCAAGGGATAAAGCGATCGTCTTTAGATTGGATTCCTATGGTTGTACTTTTCCAGAATTCTTGTAATCTCCTTACAAAGTTTGTGAAATAAAAAATACTTTTGTTTTTGCAAACAAAATGGCGACTCTGCTGGGGACGATTTTCTCTTCCGACGAGGAAGTGACAACTCAATGTGACGTTGCGTCTACCGGAAAGACGCAGAAGACGCTGGTTGTAAAGGTCAACCAGACGGCCTACGAGACGATGATCAACTCCGGAACTATTCGTCGTACTGCGACTTCTGCCAAGAGCAAAGTCTGTTCAGTATGGACTCCAAAGTCCTCTGCACAACCCTCTGCACAGCCTGCTGTCCCTGCTGCGCAGTCTGCTATCTCTGCTCCCAATATTGCTGCACAGTCTGCTGCCTCTACTGTCCATGCGCAGTATGCTGCTTTCCTTGCCAGTACACAAACCACTTCCTATGCTGCTTTGGCGAAGTGCAAGACTCCTCTTCCTCTGGCGCAGTTGGCTGCAACTCTGCCTGCACAGTCCACCACTCCAGCAACCAGAATGCAACTCAAGCACTCTGAAGTCAAGACTCCTACTGCACAATCTCTTGTGACTATGGCCAGAAGACCATCTGTCAGAGTTCCTCATACGCAACCAGCCAATGTGCCTACTGCTATTTCAACCCCTACGCAAACTGTGCCAGCGCAGTCTAAGAGGGACAGCCCTTTGGCTAATCTCCCTTCTTCTCACAATAAGAAGAAAAACTCTGCTCCTCTTTCCAAGCACCCTGTTGCTCCAGCGCAATCCACTGGGGGTAGTCTGTTGACTATTCCTCCTCCTCAGAACAAAGGAAAAGGTATGTTGGTCTTTTTTCAAACTTTCTCGTCCCACGACTTGGAAGACAACAGAGGGAAACGCTCTTTAGCCAACCCTTCCTCACAAAAACAAAGGAAAAGGCCCTTTGGTCTTTTCTCAGTCTTCCTCGATTTTTACCGTAGAAGATCAATCTGAACGTGTCTCGGCACTAATCAGTACAAGAACTCTCTCAAACAAGAGTTTTTCTCTCCTTACCAAAGGGAAGTGTACTGATCAAAGAGGTATTCTGCCTACTCCGGTAGCAGAATTCCAGGATCTCCCAACTCTCAGGATATCCCGCTCAAAACAGGGAAAATTGTTGGTGTCTCAGACAGAAACCCCTGGGGGTGAATTTGCTGATCTAAGAACTTATCTCAATAGGCCAACTTCGACGAAACGCAAACAGCCAATGCCGAAGACCAACCAGCATCAGAGGTAAACTTCCAGGATCAAAAATCCTGACACCTATGCTAATGAAATGAGTACTTTCCTGTACACTCAAGGGACAAAACATTTGAAGAACCGGAACCATGTTCTGAATGTTGTCAAAGAACATATCCCTCAGACTTTTTCTCATCCCGTCATCGTTCCTGATCTCCGAGAACACCTTAAACAAAAATGGGACAACATCTCAACACCTCCAGTACAACCACTTGGACACCATTGTAATCACAAGGTTGTCATCAAGTGTTGTTGTCAGACAACAAAACGATCTATCTTCGATCATCTGAACTTTACAAACTCTGAATCAATGTCAGAAGATGAAGACGAAGTGTTGTACGCTTCCGTTAACATGACCTCTCGAGACACTGGGGGTAGGAAGTGCTCCAAGCATGGCAAATCTTGCAAGCCCAGCCAGCGGTATTTAGATCTACTCCAAGAATCTTCTGAAGAAGTATTTTGACATACCAGATCCCGAAGCCGAGATACAATCGGTCAAATGAATCTTCAAGATCCTTCCGGTCATCTCCCCCTTTCTCACTCAGGAGATGATTCTTTCTCCGACTATGATGCATACAGCGAAAGTTCTGAACGGACAGTGTCCTCTACTGTACCTAGAGAAGTGACAGCTTATGTTGTCACTGAAGACCCAGATGCTTCTAGTTCGGCGAGTCAAGAACAACGAATAGCTGCGCTAGAAGACAAGTTGAAGACCATGGCCGAAATGGTTGCAAGTATGCATTCTATCATCGTGGCCCAACATACAGTACCGCCGACTGTACCTGCTGTAAATCCTGAGATCATAGCATCGTCGGTACCTGTCAATGCAGGGCTGGGAGTAGCATCTCCTCAAGTACCTCATATACAGATTCAACCTACACCTAGTCAGTCAGGTGCTGGGGGTAGTGCTTACCATGCTGTTCCTCTCCCTAACACTCTGATTCAGCCTGCTCCTTCTACATCATTGGAGGATGCTAATGAAGTTGTCAAACTCCTGCGTACTCAATTCGAGGCCTTCAAAGAGAAGGATAATTTGCAGAGGTTGGGGATCAAACAACCCTACCCAGTTGAATGGAAGAAAGTCCCATTCCCTCCAAAGTACAAGATTCCAACAATCTCTCTGTTTGATGGCAGCACTTCTCCTAGTCAGTTCATTAACCACTTTGAGGTAATGACTGTTCAACTTCAGCCAAATGATGCTCTTCTTACCAGGATGTTCGTCGGCTGTTTAGCCGGCATAGCATACGATTGGTATAGGAGTTTGTCCAATGGCTGTATCACCACTTTCTCAGGTCTAAAACAAATCTTCTTGGAACGATTCTGTGAGGGGATCAATGTCATGACCATGTCACTCCTTAATAAAATCAAACAAAGGCATAATGAAACCGCTGAGAGTTTCATTGAAAGGTTCCACCGAGAAGCTTTAAAAATACCTCCTGGAACTCCAGCCGCTGTGACTATTAATACCTGCAAGGCAAATCTTTTGCCTATCATCAGCATGTGGACGGGGTCAACTCAGTTCCAAGACTGGCCATCCTTCATTGTCAACGCTAAAGCAGCTGATGTTAGTGCTGACAAATTCAAACAGCTAGGGGTACACATGTCTAACCCCGACCGGGATGAACACCAGACATCGAGTGGTGGTAATCACCAAAACAACCGCAAGGGAAAAGAAACTTTGAACATCAACTTGAAGAACAAAGAATCTCTGGCGGTCAACGTAGCTCCACCTACGTCTACTTCTACTCATTCAGTACCTCCACCAAGGGAACCTCGTCCAAAAGTAGAGTACTCATTTGACGAGAATGATACCATGAGCATCTTTGATTGCTTGATCAAAAGCAATAAGCTCCAACTCCCAGACCCGAAGAAGCCTGATGAGGTCGGTAAGACTGATCATCCTAAGTACTGTGTCTATCACAGGTTCATTGGGCATCCCACTCGAGCATGTTATGTGCTCAAAGGCAAGATTCAGGAGCTTGTCAACGCTGGTGTTGTCACTTTGTAGCAAGACAAGAAGACTGTTACCACGAACATGGTCTCAGTTCAGTTCGGTGACTTTCCTCCGCAGATGGTACAACACGGTGTCATTCCTATCCCCAAAGCTATTCTTGAGATCGAGAATCTCCCTTCTCCATAAAGTGAAGGTCTCGTCCCCTTGTCTTTTGACAATGGCGAGATTATGTGGATTCACCCTGATCTTGCTTCGAAATTCGAAGTTCCCTCTTCCTCCAAGAAGAAAGGATGCTCAAAGTGCAAAACAAAGATCTGTAATATGGTGTCTTTTGACCCCATAGTTGAAGAGGAAATCCTGCTGGGCATCAGATCAGGAAAAGCCTATCTAAAGGATTATCCCGAAGCTCAGGAGAATCCTACTTCTTCTTCTGAGCCCGCTCCAGTACAACCTGCTTCCACTGAGGATATTCCTACTGCATCCTCACCGATTGTAGAACCCACTCATCCCAAGCCGACGGTTGCCGACAAAGGCAAACAACAAGTCTGCTTCAACAAGCCTTTGAAGAAGTCATCTCCTTCTGCACTTGAAAAGCCTTATAACTTTGATATTTTGGCTCAATTAGCCAATACACCGGCCTGGCTGTCAATTTTTGAGCTCTTGCGCCTCTCCAAAGAGACTCGAGAAACTCTGAATGAAGCTCTATTGCAGGCAGAAACCTGTCTAGCCCTTCTAAAGAAGCCAAAAGCAGAGCCAGTCTCTTGCCTCCATTGTCAAAGTATGTTGGAATTAATTCCAAATATTGCCTTCACACAGGATGACATGCTGATGGAAGACAATATGCATGACCATCCTCTATACTATATAGGATATGTCGACTCGATGAAAGTCGACCGTATTCTGATAGATCCAGGGTCTGCTCTCAGCATCATGCCGAAGACAATGTTAGATGCACTGAAGATCCCAGTGCATAGTCTTTCTAGCACAATCACCACCATTTTTGGGTTCAATCAGGGAAGAAGTGAACATCTGGGCAAGATTCGCCTAAAACTCCAAATAGGCAATCTTCGCACAAAGGTGACCTTCTATATCATAGACAACCATGGTTGTTCTTATAATGCTCTATTGGGGAGACCATTCCTGCATGAACATAACATTGTTCCTTCGACTCTCCATCAATGTTTCAAATATGTCGATGACAATGGAGAGGTTCAAAAGGAGGTTGCTGATCTTTATCCTTTCAAAGGTGTCGAAGCATACTGCAACGATGCTCGTATGTACAAGGATGAGTTCATGAAAGTAGTACTGGCTCTGGACACTGAAGAAGAACAAGCGCCTAATGACACTCTCATCATACCTGTCAAAGGGTGTGTTTTTCGTCCTCAATCCTCCAAACCACTGGCTATTCACTTGCCAGTCCAGAAGCAACCAACTGATGGTGGTCAGGATCAAAGGGAGCTCACCTCTTCTGAGCCACTTGTTATTGACTTACGTCGTAACAAGAAAAAAGGTAGCTCACCTCTTCTTAGCCACTTGTTATTGATTTATCTTATAACAAGGATAAAAGGGAGCTCACCTCTTCTGAGCCGCTTGTTATCGACTTCCGTCGTAACAAGGCCAATCCTCCTCCACGTTCTTCTTCTCCCCCTCTTGTAATCAATCTGACCAAGCCTGCTAAGGCTACAGGTCCTGCTGTAAATACAGATGTACAAATCAATGAAAAAGTATCTACTTTCCAGTATACTGATGTCATTTATCATGCTAAGTGCTATTTGGATATGTTAGATAGCTTTCAGTCATTTACAATGGAAGTTGTACAGTCTCTTCAAACAGAAGTCTTACTCGAACACCCAGAGGATTCATACTTTGTTGTCCCTTCTCGAAAGAGAGGCGAGAGTCCAATACTTTTTAGTAAAGGACCGGAACAAAAATTCAGTTATACGGATGATAGCAAAAGTAACGATACGGGGCATCTTCAACTTCTTCGTTACAGTCAACAATCAAAAGACATCATTCGAAAGATGGGTTATGACTTCAAGAATGGCCTCAACTACGGCAAGGGTAGAAGAACTCCTATTCGTACGGCTGTTCCGAAAGGAAAATCAGAGATGTACTATAGCAGGACCAAAAGATGTCTCGGATATTCTTCACCTCCGGTATTATCTCCAGCAGCCTCTGAATCCGATAGTGAGGAGCGCTCTAGCTCTTCTGATTCCAGATCATGGGATTCTGACACCAGCAATGGTCAAGTTCATCGATTGATCGTATCTTCTAACATGGTCTCCGTTGAACTTCCAGAAGGCTATGACGAAGATATTGAAGAAAATCCCGAAACAGATCCTTGGGCTCAACGAATGGATACCCAATGGGAACTCCGATTCGAACAACGAGAACCTCCTACCGAAGATCAATTGGTTCAACTTGATGTTGGAGAGAGCGGGTCACCTCGTCCAATATTCATCAGCAAGAACCTTCCAGAAGCAGATAAGCAAGAATTAATTCTTCTTATTCAAGAATACATTGATGTCTTTGCCTGAAGCTATGAAGACATGCCAGGTCTAGATCCCAAAGTTGCTACTCATAAATTGAATATCCTACCTAATGCAAAATCGGTCAAACAGCAACAACGGCACTTCAAGCTAGAAATGATGGACGCAATTGACGATGAAGTCAAGAAGCTCATCGCTTGTCGCTTTATTCGAGAAGAACAACATCCAGATTGGGTAGCCAATGTCATCCCAGTCTTGAAGAAAACCGAAAAAGTTCGAGTTTGTATTGACTTTCGGGATCTTAATAAAGCATGTCCAAAAGATGAATTTCCTGTCCCTATCACGGATGTCATGATTGACAACACCTGTGGATTCGAAAGAATATCTTTCATGGATGGATTCTCCGGATACAATCAGATTCGGATGAATCCTGAAGATGAAAAACATACTTCTTTCCGCACTCCTTGCGGAGTCTATTGCTATACCGTAATGCTATTTGGTCTCAAGAACGCTGGGACAACTTACCAACGAGCCATGAGTACCATTTTTCGAGATCATCTGCGCAAGACTGTCGAATGCTACATCGACGATATTGCTGTCAAAAGTCGTCTAAAGGAAGATCACATCCAAGACTTGAGAACTATCTTCAATCTAATGTGCCAACATCAACTCAAAATGAATCCTACTATGTCATTTTTGGGTGTCTCTAGTTGCAAATTAATCGGCTTCGTCATTGCCTCTAAGGGTATACACGTGGATCCCGAGAAGATCAAAGCCATTCAAGAGATGCATCCTCCACGCAACCTAAAAGAGCTACGAGGATTCCAAGGTCGACTTGCGTACATCAGGAGGTTCATTTCGAATCTGTCTGGATGCTGCAGACCATTTACTCAGCTAATGAAGAAGGGTGTATCTTTCATTTGGACCGAAGAATGTCAACGAGCATTTGACGATATAAAGCGATATCTCATGAACCCACCAGTCTTGGTGCCACCGATCTCAGGCATACCATTCTTAATGTATGTCTGTGCTATAGATCATTCATTGGGTGCTTTACTTGCCCAAAAGAACAAAGAAGGCCATGAATAAGCCATTTACTACCTCAGTCGTACTATGATTGGTGCCGAACACCGTTATAGTCCGGTCGAAAAAGAATGCCTAGCTTTTATGTTTGCTGTTCAAAAGACTCTGCATTACATCATTGGCCAAACTATTCATGTCATATCCCGAGTTAATCCTCTTCGGGTACTGATGATGATGTCTAGCACACTCAATTCTCGGCTGGCTACATAGGCCATTCTACTAGCCCAATATGACATGGTATATGTTCCACAAAAATCTGTCAAAAGTCAAGCACTGGCAGATTTCTTAGCAGCTCACCCTGTTACAGAGACAACCAAACTCTATGATGAAATTTTAGACGAGACATTGGAATCAAATATGATCTCCGAAGATTTCCTACTTGGCGTCTATTCTTTGATGGTACATCCAGGATTGGACCTAATGGTGTCATTGTTACAGGAGTTGGAGTTGTCCTTGTTTCTCCAGACGGCTCAGCTATTCAAAGAGCCTATTCTCTAGATGAACCTTGCTCCAACAACGTAGCAGAATACAATGCTCTACTCATTGGTCTTCAGTTAGCTAAACAACTGGATGTCGAATATCTTGAAGTTTATGGCGACTCCAAGCTGGTTGTTAACCAGGTTAGAGGAACCTATGAATAGTGCCTTACTATGAAGCGACAATCAACATGGCTATATCATTCAAAGCCTTCTTCATCGAATATGTCCGTCGAGCTTACAATACTGAAGCCGATGCTTTAGCTAATCTTGCAGCAGTCTTAGCCATCCCTACCAAAAGACAGCAGATGGTGGTTGTCTCCAATCGAAAATTGTTCTGCATCAAAAACAATCATAATATTGAGTTCAGTAATCTTACTGAAGCCAATGTTATCAGTGAAGATTAGAGAGCTCCTTTTATCGACTTCGTAGTTCATGATATACTCCCTGAAGATCCCAAGGAAGCTACGAGTATTCGTCGATGGTCTCTATGATTCTACTATAATCAGACCACCAAAACTCTTTACCGACGGACTTATGACGGCTTACTCTTGCGCTGTCTTGCTGGTGATAAAGCGAAGCAAGTATTGTGTGAAGCTCACGATGGTGTCTGCGGAGCACATCAACCTGGTCCTAAGCTATAAGACCGTATCCGACGCATGGGTTACTACTGGGCCTCTATGGTATCTGATGCCATCGAATATGCAAGGAAATGTCGAGCTTGTCAAATCTACGTAGATTTCATTCATCAACCATCAGAATTCCTTCATCCGACTGCTGCTTCCTGGCCTTTTGAAGCTTGGGGCATGGACATTATAGGTCCTATCAATCCTCCTTCTTCTAGAGGACATCGGTTCATACTGGCAATAACCGACTACTTCTCCAAATGGGCTGAAGCTATACCCGTGGCTGAAGTCAAGACCAGTAGTGTCATCAACTTCGTCAAACATCATGTCATCTATAGATTTGGTGTACCTCAACGAATCATTCATGACAACGGACCTCAGTTCATCAGCCAAAAGTTCACAAGGTTCTGTGATGATCACCGGATTGACAATGTCGCTTCGACAGCTTACAATCCTGCTGCTAATGGCTTGGCTGAAGCTTTCAACAAGACTATCATCAAGCTCCTCAAAAAGTTTGGGTCTACTAACAAACGAAACTGGAGTAAAAAGCTTGGAAAATGTCTTTGGGCCTATCGTACTACTGTCCGTAACCCTACAGGCTGTACACCCTTCTCTTTGGTGTACGGTTGTGAAGCAGTTCTACCCCTGGAGCTTCAAATTCCATCCTTAAGGATTGCCATCGCCAAGGAGCTCACTGCAGAGAACAACGACCTTCTTCGACTCCAAGAATTAGAAGCGCTCGACGAGAAGCGGCTATTGACTCAACAGCATATTGAGTTATACCACGCCCGTATCTCAAAGACTTTCAACCGTAAAGTTAAAGTCAGAGCCTTTCAGAAAGAAGAGCTCATTCTAACCGTCAGACGTCTTATGACTATGACTCATATGAGCAAGGACAAGTTTGATGCGAAGTGGGAAGGGCCATATATCGTGAGCAAAGTCTTCTCAATTGGAGCCGATCAACTTACAGAACTGGATGGTCGAGTTGCAATGATGCCCATCAATGGCAAGTTCCTCAAAAAGTATTATGTATAAATGTAAAAGATATTACTTGTAATCATCAGACAAGTTCATAAATAAAATTTGATTTTATTTTATCATGAATGATAGTACATAATATCAAGGAAGGTCACTATTATCCTTCTCAAAATTGGGATGAGGACCACTACCGTCCTTTTCAAAAACATGATCGGCAAAAGAGTCGAGAACATCCTTGCTTGCACCCACCAAGAACTTGCAAGCAGCCATCCTCATGGCCTATTCTTCTTCAGTCTTCCCTGGTTCAAGAAGGAAGTCTAAAATATCCCTTGGCGGCTTGGATACAGATGAACCTTCGCCTGCCTCTGTCTGCTTTGGCTGGGCCGGTTCGACTGGACGTTCTTCAGTAACCACTTCAATCTTCGGGGCGATCTCAGCCTTCTTGGATGCATCCCCAGTCGACATATTTATGTTGAAAAGTGAAAGTGATCATTCAGTTTGATTTTCTGTTCTACTTATAGACAGAGATTCATGAGATAATGAAGCGACGCATTCATCCGACGGTTCGTCCGTTCATCATATTCATCCGACGGTTCGCCCGTTCATCATATTCATCTGACGGTTTATCCGTTTATTTTATTCATTTGACGGTCCATCCGTTCATCCTGACGATTCTTTTCGTTCACACATTTTGACGATTCATCCATTTCGTTCATATCAGCAACTTGTCATGTATTTGTTATCCTTGATTAAGTTCTCTACTGAAATATTGATATTCAATAAATTATATTCTGCTATGTCCACATTACCTCTGAGCAGATATAATAAATATAATTATTTTCTAAAATCAAAAAATATATCATGTCTTGTACCTCTGAATATATTTTCTATCGCTATTATTTATATCTGAATAAGATATGCAATAAATAATAGAGCCACAAAGAAAATGTTTTTTTATTGATCAAAATTGAAAGACATTACAAAATTACATGTCACAAAAATTGAAGATACAAAAAGTCTTTCTCATTCCCCTGGCGGGGCATCAAGCTAGTCATCTGCTGCTTTAAAATTTGTAGTCTCTCCTCACGAGAATCCATCACTCGCCTCCTAGCTTCCTCCATTCCAGACTTATCGTCGAAAGAAGGCAAGGTTACTAGTTTGCGAGAAATTTCAGCTTGATGAGTTGCGACATACTCATCTCTTTCCTGGGTCAGAGCGTCCAGTTGTTGAACTGCAGCCTGATGTTGTGTGACCTCATCTTCTAGAGCAAGCTGAACAAGTCTCAACTCTTCTTGAAGACGGACAGATTCTGCTTACAGCTCAACAACTTTCCTCTCCTTCTCCTCAGCAACAGATGCTATTGTTTCCACTTGGGAATTATACTCCGCAGACTTAGTAGAGAAAGTGTCCAAGAGAACTTGAAGATCAACTTTCGCAACTGCAGCCTCTTGAGATATCTTCTCAAATTCAGCCTATACCAAGGGCTCCATCTCCCCCTATTAAGCTCTTTGTTGATTCTAATCGATGCCTCCAGCTCATCTAATATATGTTCAAGAAAAATAGCTTGAGCTTCGTCACCTTGACTGCGGATGGCATTGATCAGATAAGAGGTTGGACATCTAACTGTAGAGAAACCAGCACCTTCTTTCTCTATCACCCTATCTACTAAGGATCCCAACGAATTAAAGAAAAGGTTGGTGAAGGAGCTAATGATAAATCGCTTAGTAGACGGAGCACCAGGTCTAGCAGCTACTCCCATAGACGTCGAAGCAGCAGCAGGTGCCTGTACAGATAGACGTTCAGCTTCTTGCACTTGAGTGGAGGGCTCTTTAGACAAGGGAGCCATGGCAGAGCTGGCTGTCCCTTCCAGATGTTCTTCTGCAAAATCAAACGAACTTTATCATTTTGTTGTCATTTGCAACTAATCGAAAAGGATCAAAAGTAAAGGCAATCTTACCATGGCTTGGCCCAGTGACAAGTCTGTCATCTGTTGGCACAGGTTCCAACCTAGCAGAAGTAGCCTCAGACATTACTGCCTGGCTACTACCTGCCTCAGAGCCGCCCAAAAAATGTCGGCTACCACTAGCTATCGCCGTTATTGGCACTATATCAGTGCATGTGGGAGGAACTGAAGAAAATTCAAGTTCTGTATGGATAAAAATATAGATGTCAGCTATTTAATCTATGAAAAGAAGGTTGATAATATCATTTAATACCTTTGGGATCAGCAGTAGTAGTTTTCTCAGGTGCTACTTCTTCACCCGCATTCTTTTTTGGAGACACATGCACCTCAATATCCTCTTCAGGATTCAGCGTGTCATCAACAGCTTCTGAGGATACATGGATATTAGCATCCTCTTCTAGATTTAAAGTATCATCAACAGCTTCTTTTGATGTATCTTCATTACTCACACTGTCTTCTGGTGCTTCTTCGCTGTCAGTTGCGGCGGCCGGATCAACATCATCATGGAGGCCGAAGTCGCAGTCGTTCAGAGCATCGATCATTAATCGATCCTCTTCATTACGAAGCGTTCTTGGTGTAGCCGAAAGCTGGGTAGTCTCCACTGCAAGTGTAGGAGATCGCACCACTTCATCTACTTTCTCCACGGCTTTCTCCATGGTTTCTACAGCCTCATCCCTCCTTTCTGGGCTGAAAGCTTCAGGTTCAGGGGCAGGTGTAGGAGACGACATTGTAACTCCAGCGATAGTACTTGCCACGATCGATGACAGGATTTGTCTCAGAGGAGTGACAACCTTCTTTCTTCTGAAGACCATTTTCTTTCTATGTAGAGGTCTCACCGGACTCTCTACATCTATGACATTTTCTTGTCTTTGAACAGAAGTTGGGGTGGTCGCTTCTTCTCTCTGAATTGACTCGGCCAGCTGTCGAGATTGCGATCGAGTGGTGACCTTTTCTGAAGATTCTAAGACAAGCTTCTTCTTTGCAACTGGAGAAGAAGGTTCATCTATCCTCCTCTTCCTCTCCTTGGCTGGAGATTTGACAACCTTCAAAGAGATGCGCAATATTTGGTTGACTTCTTCCGAGAAGTTGGCTTCCCTTGAAGCTTCCAACGGTGCATCGGCCGGTTCACGCTCTTCATCGTTGCCAGGAGCCAACACAACAGTTGCTTCCTTCTTTAATCTGGCCGCTGTCGCGAAGCTGTCGGCGAGACTAAAGTTCTCGGCAAAGGTATTCGCCGATATATAGATGATTGAATATGTGTACAGCATCCGCGGGCCATGGTCGCTCTTCGTCGGCATCGAGAACATTGTTCTTGTGCCTGAGCATTATAATAAGCCCAAGCCCGGGCGCCATCGATCAAGTAATCTTTTCCTTGCAGGCACGTTATGGCATTACCCACGTGGAATTGGTCATAGCCGAATTGGCGCACAAAACGGCTGGGAAGATAGAGTTCCAAGTAACATTCATCTTCAAATCTGTAGACCAGGTGTGACGGCCGGACCATCTTCAGCCAATCAAATACTGCATGACCCAAAGGCTGTCTCCCAAGATCAACCAGATTTGTAGACATATGTTCATAGCCAGTTGGAGGAAGAACACAGTAGAAATTCTATCCCTTCTCGAGATTCAGAGCACGTCTGCAATATCTTAGACTGGTGTATATCCATTTACTCTTGAAGAATCTCCGCAAGAAGCTTCCGCCGACCGCCCCCATATCGGGGTTCATCAATGAAGGATAGTGCAGAAGCAACCATCCGAACAAATAAGTGTAGGAAAGCTCCAGCCGAGGGAAGTTCCCTTTCTCGCCTTTCCCCTTGAGCATTGAATCAATAAAAAGGCGGAGACCAGCGTTCACTCTGCAGGTCATCGTCGATAGCAGATCCATCCGATAGCCAAAGACTAAACGGACGGCAGCAAAGAGCACGCCGCGATGGAAGCGATCGACGGCGCAGGCTCCAGGGACGACGAATCGTCGAAGCCAGTGGGTGAGGAAACCCGCCAGCTGGGCTTCCTCTGACATTGGCCTATAGCCCATTCTCATGAAACTTTCAATAATATCTCCTGTCTTGAAAGGAGGATATTGAAGTTCATCATCAACCTTGATGTTCATCTCCTTGTTCTCCTCCATCAATCCTATCACCTCACTATGGCTGAGTTGTATGAAGAAGTTAGGGTTGCACTTATCGTGCTCCTTGGTCTTCTTCTCCACGATGTGGTTGAGGAAGAGATAGGGCAACCACTTTGTCGAGTAGCAAGTGCCAGAGGAACCACTCTTGTAATACAAGGAGAAGATCTTATAGTGGCACAGCAGTTCTTCAAAAACGGCCACCATATCAGCATTCTTCCGACGAAGTTGGTCCAACTCGTCATTGGTTGGAACAAATTCTTCATAGGGGAATTCCTCCATTGGCAAGCTCGAGATATACTTCATCTCATGAAGAGCTAGTTCAATCTCTCCACAGGGAGTCATAAAAGTCCCTGTCCTAAAGTTGTACCTCTCCGCCAATGCGAGAAACAAATAAGGGTTGGGGTGGAATCCGTATACGGTAGAGTATACCGCCTGGTACAGCTCAATCTCCTTGAGCTTCTCTTCGAACTGAGCCAATATCCAATTGGCTATGCAGTTCCATCTTTTGTTATCTGGATTCACCAGACCTGTCAATCGGATGTCCTGATCCAGATATCTTCCCTCAACCTTCGCAAATTTATTCGTAAAGATCGGTGTTTTAACTGGCATCAGCAGGGAGGAGTTCTCCAGTGGAATGCAGCCAGGCTTTAATCCTCTGAGCAAGGAGCGATGACGCTCAGAGGAGCTATAGAACATATCCTTGTTGTTCGGCCCCTTCTTCACACAAATTTTACCCGTTCTGGCTTGCTGGAGAGGATTTATATCCCAGTCCATCCTCCTGGGACAACTCGCATGAGCATAGCGAGATAGGGGAAGGCACCTAAAAATTTCTGGTAACAATATCCTTTTCTCGCCTCTCTGAAAGAGTGTTTGTTCAACTCAAGGCCTTGGCCGAGAACTCTTATCAAGAGCCTCACCAAACAGAAATAGAGGCTTCTTATGAACAATGGCGTCAGCAGTTTGCAGCGGCTGCCCGTTCATCAGACTCAGTAATGTTTCGTTATCTTGTGCTGTTAGAATGACCTGTCGAGAAGATGGCAGGGCATACTGAGGAAATATCACATGGGACAGATCCTCCTTAAATTCAGGTTCAGCCAGAGTCCCTGTAAAGATCTCATATTCTGGGTCTGTAACCCCTCTTTCCGGAATTTTGATAATTTATTTTTATTTATTTATTCGAACTAAATGGTGAATTATGTTTTTATAAATAATTATTTTGTTAATTATTACGGTAGATGATTTTAGCCATGGTTGAGAATTGGAGTACAAGGTGACTAGGAATTATGGCACGGGTAGTGCAGTGGCATGCTTTGACTAGTGTATTAGCCCTGGTAGAGAAGGCCGAGCCATAGTGATGTCCTAACTAGGAAAACCAGATTAAGTTGTGACTTAACCCCCACCGATGAACTATTAATTTATTAATTAATTTATTGATTCTATATGACCCGATTGTACTATTTTAGCCGGACTGGACCCAAACCAAGCCCAAGTCCATGTAGTCGGACAGTGCGTCCAGAGACGTCCATGTCGACGTAATTTGGGAGGTATACCTCTACCTTACTTTAATTGTGATAAATAAATAGTTCCTAAAATAATTGTATATACGAATAATATTAATATTATTAATATTAATGTGGTATCTTAGATTATTTATAGGACTGTTTCCGTAGACCAATGTATGTGGAAGCATGGCAGGCTCACCCAAATTTACTATGTTTACCATTAATTATTTTTAGGTGTCAGTCAGACTCTATTATTATTATGTTTGTTGTGTCATTAAATAGAATCATTGGTTATTATTGGCTTTAATACAAATAAATTATAGAACTTTATTATATGTAATATATTGTTAATGACATATTAAATATTTTAGATAAATTTTGAGAGAGTATATCGTATCATTTTATTTACTACAAATATTTATCAATAGATTTTTGGTGATGAATATACACATCCATGTATTAATATATATAAATATAGATATATCTATATAAGTTACTATATATAAAAAACAGAAGGGAATTAAATCCTTTCTCCCCATAGGCCAACAGCCCAGGCCATAACAGACCCGAGCCCACCCCAGCAAGCCCACATCTCAACCGGCCCCAACTGATCCCCAACACAGACCCGAGCCTAATATATGCAGATGCATATATATATACGAAGACCTGAGAATCCGAACAGCAGAAAAAAAGGTAATCACGCAACTCATAAACCCTAACCCAGGACCGCCGCACCGCCCTCCTATCCTGGGCGCACCCCCCTAGTGTTCGCCGGACATCGTCGCGCGCTGTGAGCCGCCATCAGCCGGCGTAACCGCGCGCGAAACAGTGCAAGCAACAGCGGCAACAAGGCGAAGAGGTGTTTTCGACGAGCGATAACTCTACGATCGCTCATTCGTTTTGCGTTCTGCAAACGCTGGTACGATCTCGATATAACCAACCTTGCTTCCCTTCAATTAGTTTATTTTGTTTTGATTTGTATGCGACAAGAATTGAGTTCCAAATCGAGGAAAAAACTTAATTTTTGGATGTCAGAGCAGTCCCAAACACCCAACTTCACGTCAAATTTCCTGCCAATCTATCCTTCGATTCAGGAAACCTTCTAAACAGAAGCTAAACCCAACATATAGGGCTAGAAAATTCCAGTAGGAAGTTTGTAGAAATTTGCTTTGTACAGAGAAATAAACACATGTAAACTTCGTCAAAAACCTGTTTTTGAAAACATAGAAAACCATCCACACGACGTGCGTCCCGCCATTCCGGGCGACGTGGTCGTGAATCGAAAGCATCGAAAGTTGCGTAACGGTTTCGTGGTCGTGTGGGCTTTGGCAGAATTCAAATTGGTCGCGTGTGCGCGACGAATTTGATACGTATCCGTCGAAATTCACCGTATCGTGCATTTTGTAAATTTCTTAATTACTTTGTGCACACTCGTCAGATTGAGACGAAACTTGCGCCAACGGGTCCGTATCATTTTTCTGGTCCTGTATGCCAAGTTTGGTTCAATTCTGAGACAGTTGAATCGTACGTCGTTTTGTGGGCCCTACGGTCTCATTCAATGGACGATTTTGTGCACGGCCCACCGAAATCCAACTCTGGACATACGATTGGGTTCGTATCAGAAAACTGGATCCGTAGACATATAGTTTAATAACTTTAGAGACCGTTGACTCTGGCACGCTTTTCGGTGTAAAGCGGGTCCAACGGCGGACACCGTTTTGACCCGAAATTACTGTTTTGCCCCTGTATCCAGAATTGGACTTAAGGACCGGCAATCCTAGCTAATTGACTATTCTAAAAACATTGGTAATATTTATTTCAGCTTCCGGGGACTGTGGTACGGGTTTTGACTATTGTGGCTCATTGAGTAGTTCAGATTTGTCGGTTTCACCAGCAAAGGACCACAGGCGAGTACAGTTTATTGTTTGCATTTCGATATTGATCTTTACTATATTTCATTGATTAGTCATTGGTTATGTGAGTATTTTCTATTATACATTGTTGAGTCAGGAATGAGAAGTACCAAGGATATGTGATCAGACCGTAGACAGTGTTTATTTTCATGCAGTAGACATTGTAGACAGTGCTTATTTTCTACAGTAGACATTGTAGACAGTGCTTATTTTCTGCAAGTAGACATCGTCGACAGTGCTTATTTTTTGCAAGTAGACATCGTAGACAGTACTTATTTTCTGCAGTAGACATTGTAGACAGTGCTTATTTTCTGCAAGTAGACATCGTAGACAGTGCTTATTTTCTGCAGTAGACATCGTAGACAGTGCTTACTTTTCTGCAAGTAGACATCGTAGACCGTGAGGTGTAGTGGCCCAGACTGATCACATATCAACGGTACTTCTAACAGTTGGAGAAAGTATTTTGTGTCTATTTATTGATATTGATTTTCCGTATTTACTGCTTATTTTCAAAACTCATGATTGATGTCTAACCTTTGTTTTATAGTCATTTTCTTTATTTGAAATTGCATTCAGTGAATTGTGCTCGTTCCATTCCTGACTGGAAACCAACATTTTCAGGTTAGCCGTGGATTCGCTTAGCTTGGGGAGTGACGGGAATACTTGCAGACAAAAGCCTAGAGACTAGATAGATAGTTGAGTTGTAGTCATTCATTTATTTGTACAATTTTATATTTTTCTACAAATGTAAAACTTGTGATCATTGTAAGTTAAATTAATTATGTGAATGAGCATTATTTGTGATTTTGATCTTCATGGCCGTGACAGCATTCTACCGCCGACACTGCGGCGTAGGCTGGCTTGGACACGTCTCGTATCCGTTAAAAAAAAACGGGTACGGGTCATGACAGGGTCTTCCCTGAGATTAACTGCATCAAACAATGAGACAGAATTCAGTACATGTAAAATCAAAGATTCTGTTCAAAAGATTAGCAAATTGCGCAAGCATCAGATTGCGCTATGTGCATGGCATCAGATTGCGCTAATGCAGTCTACATGCGCAAAATATCTAGTTGCGCCAATACATCTACTTGCGCAAGTCATCAGATTGGCTGAGCAACTTGCTCAAAGCATCAATTTGCGTTGGACAGATTTGCGCGAATCGGTAGATTGCGCTGAACATTTGCCAGCGCTTTCCACCGATTGCGCACGAAAATAGTTTTCATAAAAATGAAAACTATTGTGTGTGTGCAACCAAAACCCTAAACAGGGTGACGCAATACAACCGAATCTCTAAAAAGAGAAAAGTTTGAAGGTTCGACAATGTCAAAGAACCCTAAAAAGGGTTTTTTGATCGAGTCCATCGACTACCTTGCAACGCAGGGTGACCGACTTCGTGACGAGAAATTCGAGGCACAGCCCGAGTCGCAGACTCAGCGGGGGCTTTGTCCTTCTCGGCGGCTGAACGTTTGGGGGCCATTGATGTCGACGGAGGAGAAGGAGAAGAGTCGAAGATGGCACATGAGCTTTTTCTCTCTCGAACAAATAGAAACAAATAAAGAATGACAGAAAGAAGAATGAGAACTATTTATAGTTTTTCAAAAGTAACAGTCAACTCAGATTGCGCCGAGAAATTAGGAGCTGATTTCTCCAAACGCGCAGTCAAGGCATCACTTGCGCAACTTGATTTTAAAGTCGAAATTCAAAGTATTTCGAAACTTTGAATATTTTTAAATTTTGAAAACTTTGAAGGGGGTCTTGTAGGTCATAAAAATCAAGATGCACCCATCAAAAAAGTAAAGAAAATCAAGTTGTGCATCCTTCAAGTGAACTGCACAGGAAACAGATTGCGCAACAATTCAAGTATGCAAGCTGAATTGCGCACACATCCAAGCGCGCTAGCTGACGTAGCCGCGTCATCATTATCTGACAAAAAATCAGATCTTCTGACAGCTGACAGGCCGAAGAACGAGGAAACTGTTCGTTTCTCGTGCAGCACAGCGCTCGAGGATAGCTGTACATGCAGGGCAAGCTACCAGCCCAATCGAAGCGCAGTCTATAAAATTCCCTGTAGCGCAATTCAATCTCAGCGCAGTCTGAAGCCAGCGCAGTTCATGTGGCGCACTCCATCAAGACAACTGACAATTTACACGTGGCTTACATGCCATCAATTGCTCACCATGTGGCAACCGTTTGTACACGACCAAGTGCATTTCAATCAAACAATGCCACGCATCTCATACAGTTGGTCCACGATCGAGTAACCGCCAGCGCAGTTCGCTGCTTGTGCAGTCCAATGTCTTCGCAATCCATCCTGCGCAATTCAAAATAACTAAAAATTAGTTATTTCCAGAACTCTATAAATAGAGTTTCAAGTCTTCATTATCAGGCGGAGATCAGATCAGAGATCATTCATGTCATCACCAGAGATCAGGAGTTCTTGCCAAAGTGCTGCTGCATTCTTCAGAGGCTACCGTCTTCAAAGTTCACATCGTCCAAGGGATAAAGCGATCGTTTTCAGATCGGATTCCTATAGTTGTACTTTTCTAGAATTCTTGTAATCTTCTTACAAAGTTTGTGAAATAAAAAACACTTTTGTTTTTGCAAACAATCAATGGCAGGAAATTTACCAGATAAGCCCGCCTTCGCCTGGGCTCTACTCAAAATAGCCATCAAATCGACAATATGCCTCATCGAAAAATCAAAGAAGGAGGCTAGTGCATCCAAATTCTCTTTAGTTTCGGATAAGACGGCTGCATCGACCGCGTCTTCCTGGCTGGGAGACGGAGGCGGGTTAGATCTTTCCCTAGGAGCTATGGTACTCCCACGAGCCATCTGCATAAGAAGAAAGAAAGAGAGAAAATGATGAGAAAGTTTCCATCTTTTCATAAAGAAGTTAAAAGCTCCAAGGTCCTTACTGAAGAAGTTACCTTAGAAGCAACCTTCTTCGCCTGCTTTCATCGAAGGAAAGAGCGTACGGGAACCTCCTTATTTTTTGTCCTGCTGACTGGAGAATAGGCTCGGGCCCTCTTCACACGGGGATCAAACAACGTGCCCTTCATGAAACTCTCTTCCCGGCTATAACTCGGGGATAAACTGTTCGTCAAACAGTAAAAACTCACAGCAAAGTAAAAAATGTGCACTATCAATGCTCATAGAGGAGGGACAAAACGTGCGTAGGTACAACCAGCATTGTAATACTGTCAAGCCCGTGCACCATCAAGTAGACTACCTTTATACCCGAGGCAGTTACTAGCATTAATTAATAGGAGCTGATTATAGCCAAACTGACGTACGAAGTGACTCGACAAGTAGAGCTCCAAGTATACTTCATTTCGACGGCAAAAAACCCAATGGGATGGCCGGATAGATTACAACCAGTGAAACACCTCCTCTGCTAAACTGGTGTGATATGTCCCCGCATCAACCAGCTCTTCCTCCTCGCTGAAATCTTTATAGGTCGGAGGAACCTTGTAGGGCTCGTACCCTTTCATAAATTCCAATGCCCGACGATAATAGGGAACATCCATCTGTAACCAGGATTGATATCGATAGCGACGAAGAAGAGCATCCCCCGGTTGGACGGCGGATGCCATGCCCGAACACATTAGAGCCGGGTAGTACAGTGGAAGCCAACCCATCAAGTAATGATAACGTAGTTCGTGGCGTGCAAACTCCCCCTTACTGCCCTCATAAATAAGAACCTTATCTACAAATTGCCTTAGATCTCGTTGGAGGCCACAAACCATTGTCGGAAGGAGTGGCAGCCTCACACTGAAAATAAGCTACACTGCAAAAAAGATAAGCTTCCGACTCAGCCTTTCGAGAGAATCAAAACAGCTAGGAACCACACAATCTCGAAGCTATAGCATAATATAAACAGGTAACAATTCCATCGACGACATCGGATGAATGTCATGGTAAAAATAGTGGAAAATAGTATCATTCTGGTCTCCAACATTTCTCTCGCAAGAATTCTTCTCTCCCATCACTGCTAAAGTCTTAGCAATATCCTCGATTGACGAATTCAAGCGGAGACCAAACACGGGCTTCCCTTCAAATGCCTCTCTTTGCATGAAAATATGTCGTTTCCAGGCATGAGTGTGGGGGGTGGATCTGTGAAGGTTACGAGGCTGAGTCATCATATGGTGGCACATTAACTCCTTATAAACCTCCATCATCTCAGCATTCTTGACCTCCAAACCACCGACCTCCTCCAGGTTAGGGGTGTACTCTTCATATGGCTCATAACCCCTAGACATCTTGAACACCCAGTGCACCTTGTGCAAAGCGAAACCCATCTCCACGCCTGGTGTGAAAACAGTGCCCGTATCGGGATTGTACATCTCGAACAATGCTAAGAACATGGATTTGTTCACCTCTTCCCCGTATTGGATCGCCCTGATCGTATCGAACAAACCTAAATCCTTCAAAAGGCCCTTAATTTTGTGATAACCCAATCAGTGATGGTTTCCTAATCAATCGAGGAATGTGCCCATCTCGCGATATGGAAAACACCCGAAGGGTAGTAAATTCCAGCCTCTAGCATTCAGTTGGTGAAGGTGGGAACTCTTAAGGGCGTGGATTCCTGTTTTGCCTCATCGATCAATTTGTCGGGATGCAATACCCTCGCTAAAAAAGAAAGACAATCTCTAACAGCTTTAAAACCAGAATGAGACTTCAATCTGAAATAACCTGCTATGAACCTAGGTTGGGTAAGGGTCAAGTTCCAATCCATTCTTCTTCGCGAGGCCAGACAAGTGAAGGCTTAGAGGGGTAGATGATGGTCTGTTTGGGAAAGGTACATGTTCAAACTAATGTTAAAGTACCAATTGTCCTATAATTTCAGGATCTCGTCAGCATGGGATGTCACACGGTCACCAAACAAGAATTGTTGTCTCAAATATGAATCCTATGACTCGTCCCCTTCGAAATCTTTTCCAGTTCAGTATATTCCCTAAGAAAATCAGACTGTTCCTCAATCAGGTCCATTCGTGCAACCGAATGCCCAGCCTTGATAGTGCCCTTTGCAGGATTCACCATATCCTCTACAAAGTTCAAACCCAGGGAGCAAAGCAGAGGGCCGAAGAGGACTTCACCCAGAGGAGGCACCACCATGGACACCACAAAATAAGAAAGCAAAAGGATTAGAAAATAGTTCTTTCAAAACACATATGTAAGGAATCAGCATGCGTCTGTGTTTTAGCACGGAGAACATGCATGCAAATAAATGGCACACAGCCTGTTAGGCACATGGGCTTCTTTAAAGATACACACCTACAATGAAGTATCGTATAACCCGTTAGGCGTATGGACCTCCTGAAGATACGCACCTACATCAAAAGCAGCGCATAGCTTAATTTGGCGTGTGGACTTTCATGTCCCATGTGCCTGTAAAAAAATAGCGTATGGCCTGAGTAGGCATGAAGACTACTGTCATCAACGCGTATAGCCCGATCATTTTACATAGGCATGTAGAAGGACTGTAACTCCTCAAGATGAAAGCATAAGCATGCGAGCTTGATATGGGGGTATAGACTACGCCCTGAGTGGATGGCCGAAGCTACATCGACGAAGGCAGTCGTACCTTCCACTTTACCACGAACGTCGGGGTGAGTTTGCTTATCGATCGAAGCGGAGGTAGCGACCTTGAACTTTTCCCTCCCTTTGCTAGCAATAAACTTAGGTTCCATGACGAAACAAAGTAAAGAAGCCGATAAAGAAGAGAAGTTGGAGAAGAAAGGGAAACTTAGATAGAAGAAGAAGTTTCTCTTTCATTCATTTACATCTATTTATAGTCTTTTGAAATGTGTGTTTCGAGATGAAGATGAATCGCTTGTCATCTCCTCGAAGATTGGACCAAATCGAATTTGCTATTATTCTAAAGTGGATTCGGCGGGTTAGCTAAATGAGGGCTACGCCTAGAATATGCTGACGTCATGTCAGTGCGCCCCCACTTTTGTTGAAAGTGTTTCTAACTTTACTCAAAAAAAAGTTTAAGAAAACTTTGAAGGGGGTCTTGTAGGCGCATGGGTCACGCGCCTCAGAGAAGAAGAAATGACCCATGCCTCACTTCGAGCATCGAGCCACTCATGCTGAAAAATGCCTCACCTAGGCGTTGAGCTATCCACGCCTCATCCCAGCTAACGTGATGGTCACGCCTCATATAGGCGTCATTCAGAATGCCATAATCATTGTACAAGAGACAGTTGCAAGCTCGAGAACCAAAGTATGATTACTTGGCTACTCGCATCTCTCTAAGGGTGCGCCCATCTTCTCCTCGTGCCTCACTTCTGTGGGCATGCATGATTCATCATGCTCCCGCCTACACTTATCTGTTGCTTTCCTCGAGTCTGCATTTAATGAGCATGGCCCTCTCGAGAACTCTGATTAACATTTCGATTCTCGTACAAGTGATGAACACAAAAGTCAAGGTTTATTTCCCTTGGAAACAGTGTAAGCAGGCGTTTGTCGCCCTAAGTATTTCCAAGTGCGTGTGTTTCTACCCCCGCGCATATATATACGACGTGCCACCTAGAACAGTGATTCCTAGGCATGTGCGTGACTTGGGCACGTTTCACATTTTGAAGGCCTAGTCACGCTAAGGAACGGGTTTAAAGCAGCTCGAGATTCTCTCCAATAGCAAAAATCTACATCTGCTATGTGGTAGTCGGCCATAACCCCCACACCAGTGAAGTGTGTTTGGTTATAACTAACTCTTGTTTAGGAGTGCTACATGGTAGTTGAAGACCCACACGCCTGCCTACTCATAGGCACGTGATCACTCTTCTTTCAATTATAAATATGAGGATTTCTCCTCCATTTGAAGCTCTCGATTCCCCCTAGTCCTCATATTTCCTCAAAAGTTCCTGAGCATTCCAGAGATACCTTTTGTTGCTTCCCTTAACCAGTGAGGTTAAGTCCAGCAACCCTCTCTCCCTATCAGACCGTCAATGGAGTAACGAAGAAACCCTATATCATTACGACCCAGATAAAAAACAAAGTATAATTGGGAGATTCCTATTCAAGGATTCTCTCTTGCATTCTTGTTTACACCCTTCAACGCTCTACTCCACAACACCACGAAGCGATGATAAACAGTTATCTCGTCCTTGTTACCGGTAGTATATGTCTCTTTAATGTCTTCAATAAGATTAGACAATCTAGCTACTTCGGTTGTGTGTACTTTAATCTTTTTGCGAGATTGCTTGTACTTGTCTAACACATTTCTATATTCTTCAAGTAGTTCGCAAAAGATAGTTTCTAGTTCATCGAAAGTAAAATTATCATATAGAGGGTTATCAAATACCTTATGGAATGCCATCAGACAAACATTTGTGCTGCTGTTGGGTCTGTCCTCCTTCTCTGATTCATTGGCCTCACTTTTATGCCAGAAGTTTGTGTTAGCGTACTTTCGACTGGTTGTAGCTTTCCTGCTCGATCTTGATCGGTCATATGGACTACTCTTTTTTAATAGTAGACAGTCCTTCTTTATGTGCCCTGACTTCTTACAGCCAAAGTAAATTGTTTCTTCTTTGTTGCTTTCGCGGATGTCTTTCTTCTTTCGGTTTGATCTCTCAAACTTTAAGAACTTTATGAAATTTTTGACCAACAGGGCCTATTCATCACTATCAGAATCTTTTTTGTCAGAATCATTGTATGAGACTTTTCGAGCTTGTGCTTTAAAGGCAATTGATTTTTTTTTGGGAGTTGCTTCTTCAAATTCTTGCAAGTCCAGCTCATGGGTCATGAGCTTGCCCATCAGTGTCTCCAAAGTCATCCTGGTGAGATCATTTCCTTCTATGATCGCGGTGGACTTAGGGTTCCAGTTCTTTGTTAGAGCCCGCAGTACCTTTCTGATCTTTTCATGATTGTTGTAATCCTTACCAAGAGATTGTAAAGGATTAGTAATATCAAGAAAATGAGTGAACATAAGTGTAATTGACTCACCAAATTTTATCTTGAAAGATTTGTATTCCTGTGTTAGTCTACTAATTTTGGATTCCTTTACTTGGGAAGTCCCTTAATGAGTTACCTCAAGAAGTCTTCAAATTTTATTAGACGTCGTACAAGTTGATATGCGTTTAAACTCAGTTTTGTCAATTGCACAGAATAGTGCATTGATGGCTCGTGCATCTAGACTAGCCTATGTCTTTTCATGCATCGTGTATTTTTCATGTGGCTTGTCTACTAGTACACCATCAATTAATATTCTAGGCGGTTTCTTATAATCATCTATTACTATCGACTAAACATAGAAATCGAGTGACTTTAGAAAGTAACTCATCTGTATTTTCCAGTATGTGTAATTTGTTCCATCAAATAGTGGGGGTCTATTTGTGGATTGTCCTTCACCGTTGAATATAGATTTATCGGCTGCTATAGATATACTCTTTAGATGGTTATGTATATGTATAATCTGCTCTGATACCAATTGTAGGACCGTTGAGCACCTCTAGAGGTGCCGTGAATAGAGTATGTACGTGTGTAGCAGAAACTATCACCAATTAAAAATTAAGCAGCCATACACTGTGGCAGGTAAATGTTGGTTAATAAAATACAGTATACTAATAGTCAAGAAAAATCAAACTTAGTGACACAGTGATGTATATTAGTTTTCCTCTGAGAGGACTAATCCAGTCTCGAGTACTCTTATTCGATGTTAATCCACTATGGCGCAAGCTAATTGAGAGCTTGTAGTCTCTTATAACATTGTGCTTATTGACGAGCGCACGACCGACTCTAGAGGACGATTTTAAAAACTGGAACATTTTCTGAATGTCGTCTCTGATACAACTCTTTAACACCAAAACTCAAGATTGAACAAAATTGTACTGGCTTTGGCTAAGAGTGGTATAGGCTTGATTTGAAAGCTTTAGCTCGTAGAAAACACTTAAAAAGATAGAAAAGAGAGAGTGAATGAGTGATTTGAGATGGTGAAAGTTCTTCTCTATTTATAGTATTTTTGTAGACCGAATTCGGACAGAGTTCGGGCTTAGTTCGGATGCAAAAATCTCACATTCGAACGTGATTTAGAGAGATTTCAAAACAAAAATCAAACTGACCTGGCCGAACTCAGGCCAAACTCTGGCCTAACTCGGGCCGTGTTCTACCTGGGTTAGGTCAGAACAATTGGGCCAAATTTGTTGTCTTTTTAGGCTTTTTGGATAGTGAACTTTGGAAATATGGATGGGTAGGCTTTTTTGTGGCCTGATAAAAACCTAAGCCAGTACCAATCATGATCAACCTTACACATTTTCCTAGATTCAATAAAAATAAAAATATAGAAGAAAATATAAAAAAGATTATTCTTGAATCCAGTGCGTTTGGTTCTTGATGACGATGCGATGTTTATACTTTGTAGCAGTAGGACGTAGATGAAGTAAGACGTAGATACAAACGTTCTTTTTATTTGAAACATGTATTCTTGTAGCAGTATATATATTTTGCGTATCGACCAAAGTTAACGTTGATTATGAAAATTAAGTGTGATCATTAACGAATGGGCCAACAAGTATTAGGCTTCTCTATAATGCCCCGCTCTGCACGACGTATTACGCTGAGACGTCGACTCAAGGAGTCACGTTGACCGAATGAAATGTTTCGATGTGAATCGATACGAGAGTTACGTTGTTCCAAGAAATACATCAAAGTAAGTCGATGCGAAGAGTTATATTGTTCCAAAGAATGTATCGAGTTAAATCGATGCGAAGCGCTGCATTGCCCCGAAAGATAAGTACGTTGAGTCAGCTCGAAGATTCTAAGAAATCAAATCGACCATGGCACAAGTCTGAATCGATGCAAGTATTGATTTTAGTTGGTTGCATGTGCAGGCTATCCATTTACACTGAAATATTAGAGGTCGATATTTTGCCTCATTCGTAACGGGTCCGCAAAACCCAAATCACCGCCTCACAACGGGTTGAGACTTGGGCACGGTAGGCCAGAATCGATCGAGTAGTTCAATAAAACAAGAAGTTTTCGAATGGCTAAGTCATAAGATTTGGCCGTACAATAAAGATATGAAATTGAGCCGCATCGGGTCGATAAACAACAAGGCGTATCAGCTCAAGGTGGGGGGACTGACTCTTCTTTTTACTCCTTCATGCCTAAGTAAGAATGTATTATTGTATGCTAAGCTAACCTATCAACGCCACGGGCGTGGTCCGATCGAAAGATAAATCATAGTATGTGTCGAACACTAGTTAGAACAATTGAAATAAAACATACATCAAATACACGAGTCGCTATGGAACATCGGATATCGTAAAGGCGAGCGCCTCGGTGTGCAAGCCACAAGAACATGGGATAACTATATTCGGCGAGTGCCTTCGTGGACGAGCCATTCTGTGCCTTCGCATACGAGTTAGAAAGGCTAGCACATTGAAAGACAATATAAGCGAATTCCCTAGTACACGAGCCATGTACATTGAACACTAAGACATAGAACATAGAAATACGGCTTCGATGCGTGCATCAAGTGCACGATGCGAAGGAAAGATGAAAAATGTGTCAAAACGTGCGTACATGCACGAGATCATAAAAGATGGCTTCATTACGAAAGAGTACAGTTGTGGCTTTAATATGACAGAACTGTCAGATATGACATGATACCTCGAAAATGTTCAGGACCGTTGGGTCGTTCGTTGACGAACATTGAGTTGAGGCATGATGCCATTGAACATTGAAACGAAGTATGAAATGTGAGAACATAAAAAGTTAATAGAAGAAATACGAGATGACAAAGTCTGAGTCTCGGACTCAAGACTATGATTGGTTGTTTGAATAATAGTACGTTGCATGGTCGAATGGACTTGAAAAAATTTACGATAATCTTCTGTGCACGGGAACGTTCCCTCCGAATGGGTGCGTCGGGGCACCGGGATCATTCGGCCTAGGAGGGACATAATCTTTGATGGGCGCACATCTGTAAGACGACTAGTAATCGGTTATAGATGTAAAAAGTCGCAAAAGATGGTATGCATACGGTATGTCTTCGATTGTTGGGTTAGCAACCCAACCCGTGAAGCGCCGGGCTATCCAATTTGAGAAAGAAAAAAAAAGAGGAAGAAAAGAAAGAAAAGAAAAGAGAAACTTTAGTCCATTCTGGTGCGGATACGCCAACGACCTTCATATAGTTAAGGAACGATGGGTTAAAAGTGCAGGCACGTATATATCCTGCACACATAGATCCTGCATAGAGAGCACTTATAACATGATAGGGAAGGAATGGGACGTATTCACCTTGCGTCGGTGCAAGGGCGAGTGCGTCTATGTTGGTAACAAGTTGTGCCACGAAACAAACACGATATTGCTTGCCTGCTTGCCTATTCAATTTGAATAACATGCTTGCCATGATAACATGCTTTACCGCTTTCGAATATGCCATAAAATCGATAAGGAGAATATAGCAGGATCATAAGCAAAGTTGCACGATTCAACATAAATACTAAATGTCGGTTTAGAAAGTTGGTCTTTTCATCAGTACATGCGAGGACGAACGTATTGATCCCCCACCAGCTATCATGCAGGGTGCAGGGAATGGATTGCTCGCGACGAAGCTTCACTTGATCGCGTAGAGATATGGAATGTCGTAGCGTTTTAAGCGTACGATCGCATTGATGCTCGAACTTACAACAAGATTGATGCGGCTGAGATATAGAAGGCATGATCTATGGAACAGTGAAATCCTTTGTGGGTAAGAGAGAACATGAGTGTTATAGCCAATCAGGTAAATTCAGTTGGGCTATTGAAAGCCTTTGTAATATCAGTTCATTAACAATAAAGAGAATTGTTTCGTATACTCTATTTTCTTCCGTTTGCTAATATCAAATTAAAGATAACTATTTTGAGAACTTGTCATCTTGCCTTGCACGAGCGCAACTCCAGGATAGTGCTGCATCACGCCCCCTGCGAGGACGATGATTCGAGTGATTTCGGGTCGAGACGTGACAAATTGGTATCAGAGCTCTAGGCTCAATTTCCTCAAGATGCTTACCTTGTTTTGATTCCAAAGAATTGCCCACCACCAATCGAATCAATCTTGACTCTACTCGATGCCGCACTTGATGTTCCATACAATAAGTCCAATACAAAGTCGAGTAACATTGTCGCAGGTACTTCTAATTTACATGATGTTGTAGAAAAAGTCATAAAATGTTTCGTTGCATTGAATGCAACGAGCCGTGAAATGTTAGTTGCTGCAAGTGCAACAAATTATAAAATGCGATTTAAGATGTTGTTGCAATGTAACATGTTGAATGAGAAATAAAACAATGTACGAAGTACAATGGGTTGTGAATATTGGTTGCACAAATACATGAACTTAAATAATGCGTTGTAGGAAGTGCAACGAGTTGATTGTGAATGTTTGTTGCAATGAAAGTGATAAGTCAATATCGAATGTATTGAACAGATTTGAGCATTGACTTTGAATGTCGAGAATAAATTATTGCACGAGGTACAACAGATGTAGAAAATAAATCGTTGTACAAGGTACAATGAATGTCGGAGATAAGTCATTGCACGATGTGCAATGTGTGTCAGAAGTAAATTATTGCACGTGGTACAATACATGTTAAAGTAATCGCTGCACAGAGTGCAACGGATATTGGAAATAAATCGTTGCAAGTTGTGCAACGGGTGGAATTAAATCATAAATCGATAGAACCAAATCGTTCAGCAGTGCACCAAACTTGAACTTGTATTGGAGAATGTATACATTAGCCGAATTGTGTCAGATTTGATTAATCAAAAGTTACGATTGTGATCAAGCATGATCACTGTAGAAATCGTAAGTCGAAAGAGATTGTTGGTTCATATCGAGTATGATGCGAGAGAATTAACTTGATTCTGAGTGGTATATGATACCACCTATGCAATGAATGACTCAATTTTGAGTGGTATATGCAATACCACTTGTGCGATGGATTCCATCGATACATTGTGTAATTTGCGGAAGGATTGTCCGCAACGGACGGAAGACTACCGAGACTCGATTGGAAATTTGTATGAGGGTATGTTGATGCAAGTGTTCTTCGATAATCGGTTGGAACGATAGGGCGGATACTCGTATCAATGAATGATACATCGAACAAAAATTTATAAGTCGGTCGAACGATCGAGACTAGCAGAACGATTATGCCTTGAAGCAATAATCGGATCGACAGGAAATGAAAACTTGAACTTACAAACGAGTCGCTCGACTTGCGATCTCGATAAAAATATTGGGCGATATAAATTATAATCGAATCGCACGACATGCGATCTCGACAAAATGTTAGAATACACGAATGGTAATTGAATCACACTACTTGCGATCTCGATATAAATGTTAGCCGATGTAAAGTATAATCGAATCGTACGACTTAAGATTTCGATGAAAACATTAGTTGATTCGGATAGCCGCGCCTAAGAAAGATAGTTGGTTATATAGAGATGAGACTCACTGTGAGCACGACGAAGTCATATGAAACTTAGAGGGCACGATTACATGACTCGAGGGCACGATGTCGAAAAATTGGTAACTTGGTTACGCCATCGAAGTATAATAGAATGCAACGAATCACGAAACGATTTGAGACATACAAAAATGTTTGTTGAGAACTTGGATGTATGCAATGCAAGTTATCGACGCTGAAATAGAATCAAAGTTGACCCTTACGCTATCAAAATTGATACGACGTATCAAGATCGATACGTAAGAAAATGTAAGCACGATGTGAGAATACAAAATAGAGTGTGCCTCGCGTTATCACAATTTTGTAAAAAATAATACATGAATGAACGAACTGGTTGATCATGAACTTTGTGGTTGATCAAGACGAGACTATAAGTCATCAACGATTGTTCGATGCTTATAGCATCTCGTGCATCGACCGCAAATAAGATAGACTCGAACTCAATACGAGTAGATGCGTCATGAATTACGGAATCATCGACGGTAGTTTCTGACTTTACTCGGAGGATAGTTGTGCGTCAATTGCACCGATAGAAATGGTTTTGTCCGAAATTGTGTAGTCGCATAGAAATTGCCGAAACGTGATTTGGCTCCAAAATAAGATATAGCATAGTTCATAGTACATATCCTTCGTTAATGATCCACAATTATCAAGCGTAACTTCAGGACAGCTGACCCTATAAGACTTGACCGCCAAATCAAATTGAATGTGACAGACTGTAAGATGACCCATGCGATATCGCATATGAAATTGCATCGATAACAAATATAATGTGGTGCATGATGATAAGTCTAGGTGATTTTGAGAATCGTGCTATGCACGAGCGCGAGTGGTAAGAGAATGACTTACGAGTTATGTTGTTAGATTTAGATTTACCTTGTAATTGAGCTTGCGTGGATCGAATTTATATTCGATGTTGCGAGACGGATAAGTTGGGAATTTGGCTTGAGAATTTCTACTCGTTAGGAATCGAACGTAAGATGCATCGTAGAGACTTTGAGTCAAAGCGATTGTTGCCTTTAGCACCATCGCCTCGATGTAAACTGTTGTGTCGGATAGATTGTGGCCTTTGTGCAATGTCAATTTAAAGTTGTGTCAGAAGAATTTAAGTACAGTGTCTAGGTAAGTAATCTAGCGGGAGTAGTTCTGAATGTTGATGCATTTGTAAGTCGACAAAGGAAATCGTATCGAGATGAGTTGCCTTGCCAGACTTAGAAAATAGTTGGATAGTGATTTTGAACGCAAGATATTGCAGAAGACTTGTTGCGATTGCATGCACAACGGCTTAACGCAACACATAGAAGTGGTAGTTAGTGCGAAACTTACAAAATGTGAAATACGAATTTTGAATCGTGTCGCATGCCGTGACCTTATTAGACAATTGCATACGCATCGAATATGCATACACAATAGAAATTTTGAGAACGACCTCTAGAGATATTTGTTCGATATCGGAGAATGAGATGGCAAACATAGGATTGAAATTTATCTGTCAGCTTTGTTCCAATTCTCTACCACTGGACTTGGCTGAAATACACATAATTTTGGGACGTCTTGAATAAGTATACGATCCAAATCGAGTTATATACAAAATTCAAATCGAGCTACAGGAAAGACTTTGAAATGTTAATGAAAAGCTTGCAAAATAGTGTGAAACTGAACAACATTGCTGGGACAAGATCGTGAAACGATCTATAAAACACTTAATTGGAGTGTTGGTTATGGTTCGAGGATGAACCTCATTTTGTGTCACTACCACATTCTAGTCTGAGGATATTTTTGTCATTTTTGAGGTTATTTGAATTTATTATAATTTATTTGAATTTATGGGAATTTTTAGGATTTATTTTGGAATTATTTGAATGATGGTTGATTAGGTTGACTTTGACTAGCATTGACTTTGGTAGACCAACCTAGAAGCTAACCCTAGTTGTGTTTGGACTTGGTTAGGTCATGTAACCCTAGTTAGACTAGAGTTAACCCATGGTTAGTCATTAGACCCAAGTTAAACATAGAATAGATAAGTCATAAGTCATGACTTATGGTTTTGGGATCAATAAAAAACCACATAGCCTTAACTTATGAACAAGCCCAAAGCCCATTAGCTATTGCTAAACCCTAACCCTAACTTAGTTGGCCGACCACCTAGCATTGGTATTCTCCCTATTTATACTTTTCTCCATTTAGGGCTAGCCTCTTTTAGGAAAGAACAAGTTTAAAGAAGAGGTATTTTTCCAACTTCATTAATTCATAGAAAATCCATTTTAATTCTTTTTTCTTTCAAACCAATTGCATTAGGTTCTAATCCACCTATATTTGCTGTTTGTGTTGGGAAATCTCAGTTTGTGGACAATTTGGAGGTATTTGCTAGCAAGGAGAACCTTTTATTGAAGCTTTTCTTGTGTTTTGACACCAATAGATAAAACCATCTAAACACCATTAAATTCTAGTTTTCTTTGCATATTTGGAAAGCCCTAGGTCTACCCTAACTGTAGGTATAGCTAAACCTAGGTTTTATGTCCATTTCGTGTCCTAAATGGACACGTATCAGTCCCTACATGTAAGTGTTTGATGAAATGCCCCAAAGGGCATTTCGATTTGGTTTTTGAAAAGTTTTTGAATATGAATTTAGATCTAGATATGGGTTGATGTTTTCCAGTGGTCTGAGTATTAATTCGTGTCATGTCGTGTCGGGATCTGGACACGAACACACGCGTTCCAGCCGCAAGCACTGTCCTGCTAACAGTGGTCTCGTATGGGCTGTTCTGGATACGCAGACGCATGATAATTAACACGGAGCTCGGGGCAATGTCTGATACGACACTCCCCAAGTCTCGTGTCTTATTATTTCGTGTCGAGTATGGAATTCGACTCACACAGGACACGGGCTCACTACAGTCTAGTGTTATGTGTTTGTGAGTTGGGTTCGTGTGGTTCTGGACACGTTTGTGTCCTGTTTTTGGACACGATACAATAGGTATGACACATACACATATTTGTCATCATTTACCAACCAATAATCTAACTCACTAGCTGCTATTTCAATGTCGAATGGGAAATCCCCCATTTTCCTGATACTGTTAAGTATCAGTGAACTAAATCACTGTTCCTTATTTCTTCATTACTTTTATGTTAAATGCCATGTGTTTTAGTTATGTTTAAATTACTGTACATCAAATAACATGTTTAGGATGTAGGAAATCATTTTTAGGAAGAGATTGATTGAATGGGATTCGAATGTGGGAATTGGTTGATAACTGTTGATTTGGTTAACCTATGAAATGTACACAAATGCCTACACACTGATTTCCTTATGTACAAATCACACACTAAATTGTTTCTCATATTGTTGTAAAACCTGAACACATTAGCACACACTGTCTCAAATTCCTGGGAACCACTTTGCCATTTACTGATATTTCAATTCCTGAGACACATTGAACCCCTTTCACACACACTGATTTACAAATTCTGTACACATTACCTACATGCCATACACCCTGTCATACCTGTACACTGCCAACAATGAACACACACTGATTTTCCACACTAACACACCTAAAACTGAGAACCACATTGAATGGTTCATCACACACACACTTACACATGTGAACCTGAACTGGGACACTCTATTGACACTCACAGGTGGGACTGAAACCTAAAGCCTGGGAAATTGATTGGGATAACCACATGCCTATGCCCCATTGACCCACACAAACCTGGGTTTAACCTATTTCCTTCACACACATAAAGAATACATGCTTCCCTATACATTAAAAACCTGAAATCTGAAATAACTTGCATATATGCACATTTGAACACACATGGTTGAGCCCTCATTGTTGGGACTAAACCTGAGATTTTACAGGACACTTAAACCTATACACTGTTTTCTCCCCTACCTAAACACACACCCTCACACATACACATGCCTAACACATATGTACACACACACATTTTACTTGATTTCATTCTCCCTCTCTATCTCTATGTGTGTATGTATATTGCATATATATATATATATATATATATATATATATATATATATATATATATATATATATATATATATATATATATATATATATATATATATATATATATATTGTTGTGGTGTGAATAGCAATATAGGTAATCTATAGGAATGCAATACAAAACATGAATGTGTATATATAGAGTATATCTATATGTAATATTGAAATGCCTATATGTATGTAGGTAGCTATATAGATGTATTGTAATGTAGATAGTGTAATGGCATAGCCTATATGTAAATGTGTGATGGCTTGGTCTAGGCTTGTATAGCCTTGGTAGACCTAGATAGATTAGTATAGACTAGATTGACCTAGTATGGACTTGTTAGACCTAGTTTGACCATAGTGACCCAGTTTGACTTCTAGGGTTGACCAGAGTTGACCAAGAGTTAACTTTGGCCTAGATTAACCTAGATTCATTTAGAATGCATTGACTTGCATCTTGTTATCATTTTAGACTTGTTGTGACTTGTGCTGTTCTGAATAGGAGCCAGACACCTCTCCTCGGACAGTACATTTCATCCGGACGCTCAGATATCAGGCGAGTACATTCTCTGATCATTTTATAACTTGTTAGAATTATATTCCTGCTTTAGATTACTTTACTTGATGCTATCACGACATTATCACGGATTAGTACTATATGGATCTCTTCATGCGATGTTATCCCCCTCGGGAGCATCGGGTACATTGTGTCATGTGCGTTTCACTTTCATCATGTACTCATGTGCTTTCACCATACATGTACACTCTCGTGAATCATGTACTCTCATGTTCACGGAGCCCTCATGTATACTATCATGTGCACCCTTTCATGGGCCTTCATGTGATATCATGTATAATAACATAACCTACTTAGATCCTTGTGTATTGATTGGAGAAAAACGGGGGAGTGCAACTAGTCATGTGAACAAATTCCATAGTAGTGTAGATCATGTGAAACTCTTTAGTGTAGATCATGTACTAATTTATCCTGTTCACATGTGCTATCATGTACTCTACATCACTAGCCACTATTAGTTCTCTATATACAGTAGCTATTTACATATAGTTCTCTTCTTTTGCATTATGTACTTCCTTTCTGTTTCTTGTATCTTACTCTACTGCATGTTTATATTTTCTAACCTGCCATGATCTGTTGAGATGTATTGTGCTCGCTCCTGTCCTGACTGGACCTGTTGAAAATATTACAGAGGACGAGGAGGAGGCATGTGTGGATACCTTCTACGGGGCAGCCCTAAACGACACTTGTGAGCTGGACCCTCAGGAGGACCCAGCTCTAGCTGATGACTTTACCCCTACTGCCTAGACTAGTTTAGTTAGCCTTTATCTTACTTATGTTGTCTTGAGACTAGCTTAGTTAGGCTTTATTTCTGCCTTTGAGATCTGGATTGTATATATTCTTTCATACTCTGTAGTTGAGACCTTGTATTTCTGGATGTTGCTGAGATGTTATCTTAGACTCTTCTGATCATCGATATTTTTTTGAGTTCTACATCATTTTGTGCTTCTTCTTTCTTAGTTGTGATTGAGTTTACATTCTGTTATGTCACCCCCATTCGGGGAGTATAAACTGCTTAGCATTATATTGTTAGATGTTGTGACCTAGGACAGCGTTCTACCGCCGACACTGCGGCGTAGGCTGGACGTACCCACTTCTCGTGCCCTTACTCTAGGGTGCGGGTCGTGACACGTTTTTAGTGGTGGACCATGCAGGTCTAGACTAGAAGTGTAGTGGTATTCGAACCAGAGTATCACTACAGCCTGCAGTAGGATATAGGACATTAGTTTTTAAGGTACCCAATCACATTAGGAAAAACTCTATTATTGCTATCTAAATCCATACTATCAATTGATTCTTTTGAATTTTAACTGTCCGCCTTTGTTATAACGCTTCTTTCTCAGAAATTTATACTCTTGTTGGTCTGTCTTCAGGATGGTGGAGACGCGGTCGCAGCGTACCATCATGGGGATGCTGTAGAGGGGACTGCTACCTCTCAGCCAGTTCAGCAGGGACAGAAGACTGCAGCTCCTGCCACCTCTGCTCGTATTGGGGCTTCAGCAGCAGCAGGGGGTATTCCTCCACCAGCTCAGAGGCACGACCCAGTCATCCCAGAGATGCCCTTCCAGCAGCCGCTGCCTATAGGATATGTGGATGCGGCACAGACGTTCTCCTACTTCCAACAGTTTATGGACCGACAGCAGGCCCGACAGGACAGGGGCATGGAGTTGGCCCTTACGACAGTCACAGCTCGACCAGTGGTCCAGCAGCCGAGGATACCGGGGATAGAGCAGTTCTAGAAGATGAGCCCCAGAGACTTCCTGGGACAGAGGGGATTCTATATGCTGACGAGTGGATCGAGCATATAGAGGAGATCTTCCACCTGGCCCGGATACCGGCAGATCTCCAGATTGAGGCAGCAGCTAGCCGGATGCGAGATCTTGCTCGTACCTGGTATCAGTCAGCCCCAGGGTAGGGGTAGCTGGACAGACCTGGGAGGAGTTCAAAGGCTTCTTCGAGAAGAAGTTCCTTCCAGATTCAGCGCTTTGAGCCTTGGAGTCGCAGTTCGAGAGCTTAGTTCAGGGGAGCATGTCAGTAGAAGAGTACGCTGGGGAGTTCGGCCGCCTCGGCAGATTCGTAGAGGGATTGAGTGAGACAGCGAAGGCCCAGTAGTTCCGGAAGGGTCTGGTCAAGGAAGTCAAGTCCTTGACCAAGGGCAACAGGGATGCCACTTTCGAGAAGATTTTGACGGGAGCCTTATTGGCTGAGGATGATCTTGAGCTTAGGCTCAAGAGGGAGCGAGACCCAGTTGGGGGCAGCAGCAACGGAGGCCAGGCCAAGAGGCCTCACTTTCAGCACCAGTAGCCGAGGTAGCTCCAGCCGCAGCCGATCCAGCAGAGGCCAGTTCACCAGCAGCAGTTTTAGCATCAGGCACCTAGGCAGCAGACAGTCAGTTACACATTCTGCAAGAAGCCAGGGCATGGATGGCACGAGTGCAAGAAGAGGCTCGGGAGGTACCTTCTTTGTAGAGCGGCAGATCACCAGCTGAGGGATTGTGCTAGGTCTGGGGGACGAGTAGCTCAGGGAGGAGGAGCCTAGGCTCCAGCAGGCCAGCAGAGGGGACCAGCCCTGCCGACGCAGTAGCAGAGATTTGTTCAGCATCAACAGCAGGCCAGGGGAGGCCAGCAGGGGCGAGCTTTTGCCATGGCGGCCGAGGATGCAGAGGCGATAGGAGAGCTGATCACAAGTTCGGTTCTTCTCGACTCCAGTCCAGCTTTTGCATTATTTGATTCCGGTGCTTCGCATAGCTTCATATCAGTATCATTTACGATTAGACATGGTATTATAGCTGAATCGTTGCCGAGGACTTACAAGATCACAACCGGGGGTGGCATTATCCTCGTAAGTGATGTTTGTAAGGGTCGGAGTATTGTTTTGGGAGGCCATGAGTTGGAGGTGAGCCTGCTCGTAATGCCATTGTCAAACTATGATGTAGTACTCGGTATGGATTGGTTGATCAGGCACCATGCCAGCATTGATTACAGAGGGGGTAGAGTTCTCTTCAGAGTGCCGGGGGAGCCAGAGTTCGAGTACTCCAGACGTCAGGCAGAGCAGAGCAGCGAAGTTTTCTGCGGAGTCTCTGTTGAGGAGCAGACGATTCCACACCCCTTGATAGCAGAGTATATAGATGTTTTTCGAGAGGAGTTTCCTGGATTGCTACCAGACAGAGACATTGAGTTCTCGATAGACTTGGTTCCAGGAGCAGAACCCATCTCTCAGCATGTCTACCGGGTGAACAACAGTGAATTGGTGGAGCTGAAAAAGCAGGTGGAAGAGTTGCAGGACAAGGGCTTCATCCGTTCGAGTTCGTCGCCATGGGGTGCACCAGTATTATTTGTGTCGAAGAAGGATAGGTCAGTACGGATGTGTATTGACTACAGGGCACTCAATAACCTCACGATCAAGAACAGATACCCACTACCGCGAATCGATGATCTTTTTGACCAGTTAAGTGGAGCTCGGGTATTTTTCAAGATTGATCTGAGGTCAGGATATCACCAGGTGAAGGTGAAGAGGGAGGATATTCCCAAGACCATTTTCAGGACGCGGTACGGGCAGTTTGAGTTTTGGGTTATGCCGTTTGGGCTAACCAATGCACCAGCAGTATTTATGAACCTAATGAACAAGGTGTTCCACCAGTACCTGGATCAGTTTGTGGTGGTGTTTATTGATGACATCTTGGTGTATTCCAAGACTGAGGAGGAGCACGAGGAGCATTTGAGGATAGTGTTGCAGACTCTCAGGAAGGAACAGGTTTATGGGAAGCTCTCCAAGTGTGAGTTCTTCTTGGACCGGGTTGACTTTTTGGGGCATGTGGTGACTGGAGATGTGATCTCAGTTGACCCCAAGAAGATCGTAGCAGTTGAGGCATGGACAGCGCCAACTTCAGTTGCAGAGATCCGCAGTTTCTTGGAGCTGGCAGGATATTATAGGAGATTTGTGCAGGATTTCTCCCGGATTGCAGAGCCATTGACTCGGTTGAGCCGGAAGGATGATGAGTATGTTTGGTCAGAGGAGTGTCAAGCAGATTTTGATGAGTTGAAGAAGCGGCTTACGACAGCTCCGATTCGGACATTGCCTTCAGGATCAGGGAGACTCACTATTTATAGTGACGCTTCAGGGAAGGGGCTGGGTTGTGTCTTACAGCAGCATGGGAAAGTGATTGCCTATGCTTCCAGGCAATTACGTCCCCATGAGAAGAACTACCCTACCCATGACCTGGAGCTGGCAGCAGTGATTTTTTCTCTGAAGTTGTGGAAGCATTATCTGTATGAGGAGCGGGTGGAGATTTTTACAGATCACAAGAGCTTAAAGTATGTGTTCACTCAGAAGGAGCTGAACATGAGGCAGCGCAGATGGCTAGAGTTGATGAAAGACTTCGACATATCACTTCAGTATCACCCAGGAAAGGCCAACGTGGTTGCCGATGCCTTGAGTAGGTATCCGATGGCCATGTGTTTGACTATGGATCGATACTTGCTTGCAGACTTGGAGAGCCTTGGTATTGAGGTGATCGTGCCCGGAGTGCAGATACAGTTATGGGGCCTTCAGATACAGTCGGACTTGATGGAGAGGATCAAGGCGACACAGTTTGACGACGTTGCTCTGCGGTGTCTCCGAGAGCAGGTTCGAGCAGGATTGGTGGAGGGCGAGTTTTCTCTTGCAGAGGATGGTGCCTTGCGGCACGGTTCCAGGTTATGTATGCCCAGCGGAGATCTCAGGGAGCAGGTTTTGTAGAAGGCCCACAGATCTCAGTACTCTATATACCCTGGTGCCAACAAGATGTATCAAGATCTGAGGGAGCATGTTTGGTGGTACGCGATGAAGCGGAAGGTAGCTCGCTTCGTAGCTAGGTGCTTGTTCTGTCAGCAGGTCAAGGCAGAGAGACAGAGGCCCGGTGGATTGTTGCAGCCATTGCCCATTCCCGAGTGGAAGTGGGAGCATATCACTATAGATTTCGTATCTGGATTGCCGCGTACACCAGAAGGGAAAGACGCGATTTGGGTCATCATTGACAGGTTGACCAAATCGGCCCACTTCTTGCCATTCAAGGTGGGTACATCTACAGAGAGGCTTACGGAGATGTATATGCGGCAGATAGTCAGGATTCATGGGGTTCCGATCAGCATCGTCTCGGATCGGGATAGTCGCTTTACTTTTCATTTCTGGAGGAGTCTGCAGACTAGCTTGGGCACTCAGCTCAAGTTTAGTACCGCATACCACCCCCAGATGGACGGACGGTCAGAGAGGACTATTCAGATGCTCGAGGATAAGCTACAGATGTACGTCTTGGACTTTGGAGGTTCCTGGGAGGATCATCTATATTTGGTGGAGTTTGCTTACAACAACAGTTTTCAGGCCAGCATTAAGATATCACCTTTCGAGGCTCTGTACGGGCGTAGGTGTCGTACACCCTTATCATGGGATGATGTTGGTGAGCGAGCTTTACTGGGACCAGAGATGGTTGTTGACGCAGCCAAGAAGGTGAAGCTCATCAGGGACAGACTTCGCGTGGTGCAGGATAGACATCGGCGCTGGGCCGATAGCCACCGGAGGCCATTGGAGTTCGAGGTACAGATTAGAGTAGGATTAGATTTAGGTTGTTTGTTTGTGTTTATTGATCATGTTTGTTTATCATAATTAAATGGAGACCTTGCTTGTGATTAGGTTGGAGACCAAGTTTTCTTGAGGATATCTCCGACTCGTGGTACGATACGTTTTGGTGGAGGTGGGAAGCTTAGCCCGCGCTTTATCGGTCCTTTCGTTATCAGCGGGAGAGTCGGTGACGTGGCATACAGGTTAGACTTGCCATCTGCACTAGTAGGGGTCCACAACGTATTCCATGTATCACAGTAGAGACGGTACGTGGCTGATCCTAGCCATGTGCCCGATCATTCGGAGATTGAGGTTGGACCTTCTCTCAGCTATCCAGAGCAGCCAGTGGAGATACTGGATCGATGGGAGAAGGTTCTGAGGAACCAGGTGATACCCTTGGTATGCGTCGCATGGAGGCATCATTCTCTAGGAGATTCTACCTGGGAGCGGAAGGATGAGATGCGCGAGCGATACCCATATCTTTTTGGACCGTGAGGTATACTTTCTATCCTTCTCATCAGTTGCATTTCGCCTTTCAATTTTGTAGACGAAATTTTTTTAAGGAGGGTAGATTTGTCACTACCACATTCTATTTTGAGGGTATTTTTATCATTTTTGAGATTATTTGAATTTATTATAATTTATTTGAATTTATGGGAATTTTTAGGATTTATTTTGGAATTATTTGAATGATGGTTGACTAGGTTGACTTTGACTAGCATTGACTTTGGTAGACCAACCTAGAAGCTAACCCTAGTTGTGTTTGGACTTGGTTAGGTCATGTAAACCTAGTTAGACTAGAGTTAACCCATGGTTAGTCATTAGACCCAAGTTAACCATAGAATAGATAAGTCATGACTTATGGTTTTGGGATCAATAGAAAACCACATAGCCTTAACTTATGAAACAAGCCCAAAGCCCATTAGCTATTGCCAAACCCTAACCCTAACTTAGTTGGCCGGCCACCTAGCATTGGTATTCCCCCCTATTTATACTCTCCTCCATTTAGGGCTAGCCTCTTTTAGGAAAGAACAAGTTTAAAGAAGAGGTATTTTTTCAACTTCATTAATTCATAGAAAATCCATTTTAATTCCTTTTTCTTTCAAACTAATTGCATTAGGTTCTAATCCACCTATATTTGCTGTTTGTGTTGGGAAATCTCAGTTTGTGGACAATTTGGAGCTATTTGCTAGCAAGGAGAACCCCCCTATTGAAGCTTTCCTTGTGTTTTGACACCAATAGGTAAAACCATCTAAACACCATTAAATTCTAGTTTTCTTTGCATATTTGGAAAGCCCTAGGTCTACCCTAACTGTTGGTATAGCTAAACCTAGGTTTCGTGTCCATTTTATGTCCTAAATGGACACGTATCAGTCCCTACATGTAAGTGTTTGATGAAATGCCCCAAAGGACATTTTGATTTGGTTTTTGAAAAGTTTTTGAATAGGAATTTAGATCTAGATGTGGGTTAATTTTTTCTAGTGGTCTGAGTATTAATTCGTGTCGTGTCGTGTCGGGATCAGGACACGAACACGTGCGTTCTAGCCGCACGCACTGTCTTGCTACCAGTGGTCTCGTATGGGATGTTCTGGATACGTGGACGCGTGATAATTAATACGGAGGTCGGGACAGTATCTGACATGACACTCCCCAAGTCTCGTATCTTATTATTTCGTGTCGAGTATAGAATTCGACTCACACAGGACACGGGTTCACTGCAGTCTAGTGTTATATGTTTGTGAGTTGGGTTCGTGTGGTTCTGGACACGTTCGTGTCTTGTTTTTGGACACGATACAATAGGTATGACACATACACATATTTGTCATCATTTACCAACCAATAACCTAACTCACTAGCTACTTTTTCAATGTCGAATGGGAAATCCCCCATTTTTCTGATACTGTTAAGTATCAGTTAACTAAATCACTGTTCCTTATTTCTTCATTACTTTTATGTTAAATGCCATGTGTTTTAGTTATGTTTTAATTATTATACATCAAATAACATGTTTAGGATATAGGAAATCATTTTTGGGAAGATATTGATTGAATGGGATTCTAATGTGGGAATTGGTTGATAACTATTGATTTGGTTAACCTATGAAATGTACACAAATGCCTACACACTGATTTTCTTATGTACAAATCACACACTAAATTGTTTCTCACATTGTTGTAAAACCTGAACACATTAGCACATACTGTCTCGAATTCCTGGGAACCACTTTGCCATTTACTGATATTTCAATTCCTGAGACACATTGAACCCCTTTCACACACACTGATTTACAAATTCTGTACACATTACCTACATGCCATACACCCTGTCATTCCTGTACACTACCAACATTGAACACACACTGATTTTCCATACTAACACACCTAAAACTGAGAACCACATTGAATGGTTCATCACACACACACTTACACATGTGAACCTGAACTGGGACACCCTATTGACACTCACAGGTGGGACTGAAACCTAAAGCCTGGGAAATTGATTGGGATAACCACATGCCTATGCCCCATTGACCCACACAAACCTGGGTTTAACCCATTTCCTTCACACACATAAAGAATACATGCTTCCCTATACATTGAAAACCTGAAATCTGAAATAACTTGCATATATGCACATTTGAACACACATGGTTGAGCCCTCATTGTTGGGACTAAACCTGAGATTTTACAGGACACTTAAACCTATACACTATTTTCTCCCCTACCTAAACACACACCCTCACACATACACATGCCTAACACATATGTACACACACACATTTTACTTGATTTCATTCTCCCTCTCTATCTCTATGTGTGTATGTATATTGCATATATATATATATATATATATATATATATATATATATATATATATATATATATATATATATATTGTTGTGGTGTGAATAGCAATATAGGTAATCTATAGGAATGCAATACAAAACATGAATGTGTATATATAGAGTATATCTATATGTCTATATGTAATATTGAAATGCCTATATGTATGTAGGTAGCTATATAGATGTATTGTAATGTAGATAGTGTAATGGCATAGCCTATATGTAAATGTGTGATGGCTTGGTCTAGGCTTGTATAGCCTTGGTAGACCTGGATAGATTAGTATAGACTAGATTGACCTAGTATGGACTTGTTAGACCTAGTTTGACCATAGTTTACCTAGTTTGACTTCTAGGATTGACCAGAGTTGACCAAGATTTGACTTTTGCCTAGATTGACCTAGATTCATTTAGAATGCATTGAATTGCATCTTGTTATCATTTTAGACTTGTTGTGACTTGTGTTGTTCTGAATAGGAGCCAGACACCTCTTCTCGGACAGTACATTTCATCCGGATACTCAGATACCAGGCGAGTACATTCTCTGATCATTTCATAACTTGTTAGAATTATATTCCTGCTTTAGATTACTAATTTACTTGATTCTGTCACGACATTATCACGGATTAGTACTATATGGATCTCTTCATGCGATGTTATCCCCCTCGGGAGCATCGGGTATATTGTGTCATGTGCGTTTCACTTTCATCATGTACTCCTGTGCTTTCACCATACATGTACACTCTCGTGAATCATGTACTCTCATGTTTACGGAGCCCTCATGTATACTATCATGTGCACCCTTTCATGGGCCTTCATGTGATATCATGTATAATAACATAACCTGCTTAGATCCTTGTGTATTGATTGGGGAAAAATGGGGGAGTGCAACTGGTCATGTGAACAAATTCTATAGTAGTGTAGATCATGTGAAACTCTTTAGTGTAGATCATGTACTAATTTGTCCTGTTCACATGTGCTATCATGTACTCTACATCACTAGCCACTATTAGTTCTCTATATACAGTAGCTATTTACATATAGTTCTCTTCTTTTACATTATGTACTTCCTTTCAGTTTCTTGTATCTTACTCTACTGCATGTTTATATTTTCTAACCTGCCATGATCTGTTGAGATATATTGTGCTCGCTCCTGTCCGGACTGGACCTGTTGAAAATATTACAGAGGACGAGGAGGAGGCCTGTGTGGATACCTTTTACGGGGCAGCCCTAGACGACACTTGTGAGCTGGACCCTCAGGAGGACCCAGCTCTAGCTGATGACTTTACCCCTACTGCCTAGACTAGTTTAGTTAGGCTTTATCTTACTTATGTTGTCTTGATACTAGCTTAGTTAGGCTTTATTTCTATCTTTGAGATCTGGATTGTATATATTCTTTCATACTCTGTAGTTGAGACCTTGTATTTCTGGATGTTGCTGAGATGTTATCTTAGGCTCTTCTGATCATCTATATTTCTTTGAGTTCTATATCATTTCGTGCTTCTTCTTCCTTAGTTGTGATTGAGTTTACATTCTGCTATGTCACCCCCATTTGGGGAGTATAAACTGCTTAGCATTATATTGTTAGATGTTATGACCTAGGACAGCGTTCTACCGCCGACACTGCGGCGTAGGCTGGACGTACCCACTTCACGTGTCCTTACTCTAGGGTGCGGATCATGACATTCTGAGTGGTATATTCTGTAATGCCCCGCTCCGTACGGCGTATTACGCTGAGACGTCGACTCAAGGAGTCGCATTGACTGAATGAAATGTATCGATAGAATCGATACGAGAGTTACGTTGTCCCGAATTATGCATCAAAGTAAGTCGATGCGAAGAGTTACATTGTCCCAAAGAATGCATCGAGTTGAATCGATGCGAAGCGCGGCATGCCCGAAAGGATAAGTACGTTGAGTCGGCTCGAAGATTCTAAAAATTGAATCGACCAAGGCGCAAGTCCAAATCGATGCAAGTATTGATTTTAGTTGGTTTCATGTACAGACTATCCATTTATGGTAAAATATTAGAAGTCGACATTTTGCCTCATTCGCAACTGGTTCGCAACACCCAAATCACCGCCTCGTAACGGGTTGAGACTTAGGCACGGTAGGCCGAAATCGATCGAGTAGTTCAATAAAACAAAAAGTGTCCGAATGGCTAAGTTAGAAGATTTGGTCGTGCAACAAAGATATAAAATTAAGCAGCATCGGCTCGGCAAACAATAAGGCGTATCGGTTTAAGGTGGGAGGACTGACTCTTCTTTTTACCCCTTTATGCCTAATTAAGAATGTATTATTGTATGCTAAGTTAACCTATCGATGCCACGGGTGTGGTCCGATCGAAAGATAAATCATAGTCTGTGTTGAACACTAGTTAGAAAAATTGAAATGAAACGTGCATCAAATACACGAGCTGCTATAGAACATCGGATATCACAAAGGCGAGCGCCTCGGTGTGCAAGCCACAAGAACATGGGATAACTGTATTCGGCGAGTGCCTTCGTGCACGAGCCATTTCATGCCTTCGTACACGAGTTAGAAAGGCTAGCACATTGAAAGACAATATAGGCGAGTGCCCTAGTGCACGAGCCATGTACATTGAACACTAAGGTATAGAACATGGAAATACGGCTTCGATGCGTGCATCAATTGCATGACGTGAAGGAAAAGATGATAAATGTGTCGAAACATGCGTACGTGCACGAGATCATAAAAGATGGCTTCGTTGCAAAAGAGTATAGTTGTGGCATGAATGTGACGAAACTGTCAGATATGGCATGATGCCTCAAAAATGTTCATGACCTTTGGGTTGTTCGGTTGACAAACATTGAGTTGAGGCATGATGCCATTGAACATTGAAACGAAGTATCAAATATGAGAACATAGAAAGTTAATGGAAGAAATACGAGATGATAAAGTCTGAGTCTCGGACTCAAGACTATGATTGGTTGTTTGAATAATAGTACATTGCATGGTCGAATGGACTTAAGAAAATTTGCAATAATCTCCCGTGCACGGGAACGCTCCCTCCGAACGGGTACGCCGGGGCACCGGGACCGTTCGGCCTAGGAGGGATATAATCTTTGATGGACAAACATCTGTAAGACGACTAGCAACCGATTATAGATGTAAAAAGCCACAAAAGATGGTATGCATACGGTATGTCTTCGGTTGTTGGGATAGCAACCCAACCAGTGAAGCGTCGGGCTACCCAATTTGAGAAAGAAAAGAAAGAGAGAAAGAAAAGAAAGAAAAGAAAGAGAGAAAGAAAAGAAAAGAAAAGAAAAGAGAAACTTTAGTCCATTCTAGCGCGGATACGCCAACGACCTTCATATAGTTAAGGAATGATGGATTGAAAGTGCAGGCACGTATGTATCCTTCACACATAGATCCTGCATAGAGAGCACTTATAATATTACAGGGAAGGAATGGGGCGTATTCATCTTACGTCGGTGCAAGGACGAGTGCGTCTATGTTGGTAAGAAGTCGTGTGTCACGACCCGCACCCACCGTGAGGGTACGAGTCTTATAAGGTACAACTCAAATGAAATAACAAGTCTTATCAACTACCAGTCTCAACATCTCTAGAATATACAACTCTGAAAATAAGGACAACAACTAAACATGAAAAGAAACAGTCTAAGCTATCTAAACTATGCAAGGGGTATCATCCTCAACAGCTGCCTGAACCTTCCCAGGGGTCCAGGTCGCGAGTGTCATCTAGGCAAGCTCCAAAGTAAGGGGTGCAGGGTTCTTCATCATCCTCTGTAAAAATTTTAACAGGTCCAGTCAGGACGAGAGCAAGCACAATACATCTCACGCAGATCATAACAGGTTAGAGAATATAAACATGCAAGAGAATACGATACATGAAACTGAAAGAAGTACATGATGTAAACAGGAAGAGAACTGTAATAGAAATATCTACTATAAGTAGAGAGCTACCAGTGACTAGTGATTTAGAGTACAAAGCTGACATGTGAACGGCTGGATTTGCACATGACTATACTAAAAAGGCGCACATGGCTATACTACTTTAGAATTGTTCACATGACTATTTATACTCCCCCATACCCTAATCAATACACAAGGATCCAAACGAGTTATGTTACGTACATGGTTTTCACATGAAGCCCATAAATGGGTGCACATGAAGTATATATGAGAGCTCATACATGAGTGCACGTGAAGTTCATATGGGGGCCCATAAACGGGTGCACATAAAATTCACGTGAAGGCTCATAAATGAGTGCACATGCAATATAGGTTATACATGAGATACATAGAAAACATGATCGATTCAAGAGAGCACATGAGAGTACACAAGCGAGCATGAACAAGCATGATGCACATGAGAAACATGAATAACATGAGAATGAGGAATACACGATATACATGAAACACATGACACAATGTATCCGATGCTCCCGAGGAGGATAACATCTCAATGTAGGGATCCATATAGTACCAATCCGTGATAATATCGTGACAGCATCAAATAAGGTAAACTAGAGCAAGAATATAATTCTAAGCAAGTTATGAAATGATCAGAGAATGTGCTCGCCTGGTATCTGAATGTCTGAAGTAAATGTACTGTCCGAGATGAGGTACCTGACTCCTAGTTAGAGCAACACAAGTCAAGATGTATACAGGGGATGATAAATGTAATCTATAATGCATCTGCATGCTGTCGAGGTCGAACAAGGCCAAAGTCAACTCTTGGTCAACCATGGTCAACTACCCTAGTCAAACTAGGTCAACTAGGTCAAGACTGACCCCAACTAGTCTAATAAGTCTCACTAGGCCTAACCAAGCCTAGTCTAGCAATCACACACCGATCACAAGTCATAATAGACTATCAACACACAACATTGGTGTATTCATATCATACACATAGGCCTTATGCCCTATAGTCCACATCACATATATTTTACACATTATATATATCTATCTATACACACATACATGCATATATATCAATAGGAAATCTCTTTTTATCACATTAACACATTTAGCCACATGTAATATATATATATATATATATATATATATATATATATATATATATATATATATATATATATATATAAAAATAAAAATAAAATATATATATATATATATATAGAGAGAGAGAGAGAAAGGAGCATGCGTATGTGTGAGTGTCACATAGAGTTGTGTCAATGAAGTGTGTGTTATCATGGAATGAGTGTTAGGCAATGTGTGTGTGAGAGTGTCAATGAGTGAGGGTGTGAGGGTTATATGTGATACAATATGTTAGAAGAAAAAATAGTGTAATGTAGGTGACACATGAGTGTGTATATGAATCAATATAGAAAACAGTGTGCAAAGTCAGTAGGTAGGTCAATCCAGATATGTGTTAGTAAACCACAACACAAATTAATCAATCAACAGTTAAATATAGGAATCTCTTTGCAAATAACCAATCAATCCATGAAACAATTGGCTTGGAAATTCTCAAGTTTTGTCAAGTAGCCCAATCTACATTTCAGTTCTATTGAAATCCCAGGATTCACATGTGAACTTCCCATTCTCAGTTTTCATATTAAACCTAACATTCAATCAAATTTCAGTTTTAAGTAGAAAGGAAACCCAGTTCATGAGGAAGGAAGGGAAGTCAATGCATGGTGTGTGTGCTCAGTGGTTGTGGTCTTGTGAGGGTGTGTTCCTGTGACAGTGAACTACCAAGAGAATTCAGTTCAAAAAAGAAGAAAGGAAGTAAATATCAGTTTAAGAAGGGAAACCAATTTGACAGTCAACAAACCAATCAATGTGACACCTACTCTCAGGTTTTAGATTAATACAATGTGTGTATGAATTCATCCTCAGATTTCCTATTGAGGAACAAACATTTGTGTTCATTACGTTCCAGATTTCAGGGCTTAAATCCATCTCAGGTTCTTAGGAACCTGAGAACAAATGATCATCCATATATGCTAGGTTCCCATATACTAAAAAAATAATCAATTTCAAATCTATGGTCCCACACAAATTATAGCTAATCTGAATGTAAACTAGTATGCATGTATACAATTTAATATGGCAGTTTAACATCAAAACAGGGTTTGAAATCATGTTAAAACAGGAATGAACTCAGCAATATTTCGAAATACAGTAGGGCTGGGAATATGGGATTTAAAAGATCGAAACAACTCAAACCAATGAACCCCCGATAACCCCAACATGATTCCATATGTAACCGCAACTAAACACATTTAATTGTATGAATTATAACATGTAAACATGAATCGAATTAATAAAACAGGGAGCTAACACTCGATACTGAACAGGTATCAGTCAACACTAATCATGGCTCAACCCAACATCGAAAATCCAACCCTAAAACTTAACACAAATCAGTAAACAACATTATAGTGAGGTAATCACACATGTTCATGAATTAAAATGGCCATTAAACATTGAGAAATCAGTTTAGAATAGGAATCAAAACTCAGGAATGAAAAACAGCTCATGCGTATCAGTCAAAATCAGGAACTTCAAATTTGAACAATCAAAACACATTAAAATGGTAAACTAAGAGTTGGAAATTTCTAAAGTATGTGTACACGTGTTGTACAGGTCATTCGTGTCCCAGAACTGGACACGAATCGTGTCCAAACCATTACACGAACATAGACTCAAAACTGTGTACCAACAGTGTCGTGCACGCGTGCAAGCATGTGGAACACATGACACAGGCCACGTGGGGACACGTGGCCGTTGTCACGCCCCAGAACCAGAATACTGGAGAGCGGGTGCAGACATAGCCAGCTACGTATAATGAAATGGAATCCACGTCACTATACGGTCACGGCTGTCTAGATATATAAGGGTTTAACTACAATCCATCAGTCTCCTATGGTCAAGAACAAGCCTATTGTCTCAATCACAAGCAAGTAATAACAGTCACAAGATATTAGAGCATCAATATACAATAGTAAGGCGTCCCATACATTACATATTGGATGATCATGAAGCTAGTCGTACAAAATATTGGGACTAGCAAGAGTTTTAGTCAATACATGATCAACCCTAGGATTTGTCAATCATGTTACAGCCCGTAGACAGACAGTAAATAAAGGTGCAATACGAGCTAACACGTGCTCGCCGGCTAAACGCCTCAAAAGAATAATTTTACAAATAGAGTGGGAGGACAAAAGAAACCCACTCGTTGCCTTGGTTACGCCTGGTGGTCACCGTCGGGCTAGAAGACAGGTGGATCCTCTGGTGCTGCTCCGATATCTGGCCACACAAAACCAGCTGGGTCAGACCCCAGAAAGAGCAAGTGCCACAAAGGAGGCTTCACTTAAGAACTAAAACCATCATATTGCAATAGAATATTAGAGATAATAAATAAAGAACTGATAATAATAGAGATAACAACAGTAAACTGAGTACGAGGAAACTATTCAAGTAGCCAGGTCACAACCCTTAAACCAAACAAGGACCGGGGTTGCAGCCCTTCACCTGAATAGAAACCCGTCTCAAATACTATTGGTACAGTGAAGACAATAAACGAAGAGAGGACACAGAACTGCTCCAGGAGCCAGGTTACAACCCTTAAACCAAACAAGGACCGGGGTTGTAACCCTTCGCCTGAACAGAACTGGACCCCTGATCTTTATTGCTAAGGCCAGCATAATTAATCATGGTATTAAGGTAAGGTAAAATATGACGAACATGACATGGGGTTGCAATAAGACAATAACGAAGAGAGGACACAGAACTGCTCCGGGAGCCAGGTTACAACCCTTAAACCAAACAAGGACCGGGGTTGTAACCCTTCGCCTGAACAGAATTGGACCCCCGATCGTTATTGTTAAGACAAGCATCAATAATCATGTCATGTTATAATCTTGCATAGGATCAGGATAAGACTAAGCTGGAATAAACTCCATCCAATCAATCACGGCCAATCAAGAGTACGGCTTGATACTTTTAACTAACTAGGGTTATTATAAGCCTAGTTACTAGTAAGATGCAATGAGATTATCCCAACAACCACAAGCCCTGCAGACCATCCGGTTATCCAGGTCGAATGTCCGTTTAGGAAGAATGCAACACATGACTGTGTGCTGGAAATGTGCCCTACTCGTCGGTAGGCTACAAGTCCACTGAATGCGCCCAGATAATGGGATTGCCTGTAGCTGGGAATCTCTTCATGACTACTGAATCATTCTAGTTAATTAGCCTTAGTCAATTTCAGTAGGTACCCCTGACCGTGGTACTCAGGGGTCCCCATCCTAGACATGATGCAAGACAGTACTAGTTTATTTGTACAAACACAATCGTCCACGGTGTCCAAGTCTTTCATACTTGTCATGTCAGGCTAGCTGTCGTAACAGCATGCCGAGATATATCATGTCAGTTTACTTGTCAAGAGTGCGCCACAGCGGGCCACTATCGTGTTCTATTCTTGCAATATTATGAATAAGAGAAACTTGCATAAAATAACTAGTGACATATTTTTGTTGCCCAGGAAAAGATCTACAACTTCTACGTTGGGAGTTGGGAGAAATTCGAGCCACAATTCGGTCAATTAGGACATATAACAGTTAGAAATAGTCAAAATATGCGGCCAACTGCGACATGCTGTTCAACTGCGACATCATATGCGGCCAACTGTGACATACGGCCTATGTGGCTCAACTGCGATATCATATGCGGCCAACTGCGACATGCGGCTCATGCGGCTCAACTGCGACATCATATGCGGCCAACTACGACATGCGGCTCATGCGGCTCAACTGCGACATCATATGCGGCCAACTGCGACATGCGGATCATGCGGCTCAACTGCGACATCATATGCGGCCAACTGCGACATGCGGATCATGCGGCTCAACTGCGATATCATATGCAGCCAACTGCGACATACGGCTCATGCGGCTCAACAGCGACATCATATGCGGCCAACTGCGACATGCGGCTCATGCGGCTCATTTTACGATATCATATGCGGCCAACTGCGACATGCGGCTCATGCGGCTCAACAGCGACATCATATGCGGCCAACTGTGACATGCGGCTCATGCGGCTCAACAGCGATATCATATGCGGTCAACTGCGACATGCGGCTCATGCGGCTCAACAGCGATATCATATGCGGCCAACTGTGACATGTGCCTCATGCGGCTCATTTCGCGACATCATATACGGCAAACTGCGACATGCGGCTCATGCGGCTCAACAGCGACATCATATGCGGCCAACTGTGACATGTGCCTCATGCTGCAGATGAACATAGAAGTTTGACCAAAATTGTTTTGGCCATAACTTTCTCATCCGAAGTCGAAATCAAGCGAAACAAAAGCCAAAACTGCATGAAATTGAATTCTCTACAACATAGAACCATTAGTTTTCGAAAATAACCAAGTTTTAGAGATCAAAACCAAGAAAACCGAAAAGTTATAAACTTAGATCTACAAGAAATTATCCATCAAAATGAAAAAGGCCAAGTTCTAAAGAGTCTTAAAATCAAGTAAGGAAGAGAATGAAACAATAAAACTTGAGATCCATCATGAAGCAAGTTTACACTTGCCTAGCTCTCTTTCCTGGTAGGTGGAAGAGTAAATGGTGGAGAAGAAGAAGTGAAGGATAAGAATAAATAAAGAGAGAGAGAGTTAGGTGGAAATATAAATGAGGGTGGTGGTGGTAGGTGGGGGTTTTCTTTTGGTTCATGATGAACCCACAAGCAAACCAAACCAAGCTAAGCCGAACCAAGCTAAGCCATAACCAATGACATGCCAAAATAACCATGCAGGAAAATACGCAATACGAGTCAAGAATACGTACACGTATACCAAGATACGTAATACGAACTATAGGCATTATAACTTTACCCACCTTAAAAGAATTCCGTCTTCGGAATTTAATTAAGATGCTAGAATTGCAAGGACAAGCTATACTAATCGTAAGCTATAACAAGCAGTCTATCATGCAATCATTTATTCAAGTAAGGAATTGAAAGCATAAGGCATAAGGAAGACATTATACCTTACGAGTCAAACAGGTCGGGATATCGCGATCGGATATCATTCTCACGCTCTCACGTCGACTCACCCAAAGAGTGATGACCCCAAGCAACTCGGACTAACTTGATAGTCTTGTTCTTGAGTGTCTTCTCTCTTCGATCCAATATAGACACGGGCCTTTCCTCATATGAAAGGTTGGTACCAACAACCAATTCCGAATGATCCAGAATGTGGCTCAGGTCCGGGATATACCGTCGCAGTTGGGATACATGGAATACGCCATGCACCTCACATAGCGACGGTGGAAGAGCGAGAGGATAGGATACATCTCCTACTCGCTCCAGAATGTCGAACGGCCCTATATACCTAGGACTAAGCTTTCCTCGTACGCCGAAATGAATGACGCCGTGGTTAGACGAAATCCTCAGGAATACATGGTCGTCGACAGAAAACTCAAGAGGACACCGATGAGAATCGGCCCAATGACGCTGGCGATCTTAGGCAACTCGAAGATGATCTCTGACTCTTCTGACCACTTCAACAGTCTGAGCAATCATTTCCGGACCAAGCATCTGCCTCTCTCCAACATCATCCCAGGCTAGCGGGGATCGACACTTCCTACCATACAGTGCCTCGAACGGTGCCATCTGGATGCTGGCCTGGTAACTGTTGTTGTACGAGAACTCCACCAGGTACACGTGATCTTCCTACGAACCACCGAAGTCGAGTGTACATGACCGCAATATATCTTCAAGAGTCTGGATCGTACATTCCGACTGACCATCTGTCTGCGGATGATAAGCTGAACTGAACTGGAGGTGAGTTCCCAAACTTTCTTGCAAGCTACGCCAAAAGTGCGACGTAAATCTTAAATCTCTGTCTGAAGTGATACTGACTGGTACACCGTGCAACCTGACAATCTGCCGGAGATACATCTCCGCTAGCTGAGCCGTCGACTGACCAACTCTGAACGGGAGAAAGTGAGCCACCTTCGTGAGCCTGTCTATGACAACCCAAATAGCGTCTCTGCCAGCCGGGGATCTAGGCAATCCAGTCACAAAGTCCATCGTTATATGCTCCCATTTCCACTCTGGAATTGGCAATGGTTGAAGTAGTCCAGCTGGTCTCTGATGTTCAGCCTTAACTTGTTGGCAGACTAAACAACGAGAGACAAACCGGGCTATCTCCCTCTTCATGCCATTCCACCAAAAGTGCTGGCGGATATCACGGTACATCTTCGTGCCACCGAGATGAATGGAATACTGTGAACTGTGGGACTCTGCCATGATCTCCTGTCTGATATCTCCACTGGGTACACAAAGACGCTTACCATGTCGAAGTGTACCGTCTTCATGAATGCATAACTCTGGTCTTCGTTCTGCCTCACACTCTGCTCTGAGTCGCTGAAGCTTAGAATCTACTGACTGCGCCATCCGGATCCTCTCGACTATAGTGGACTGGACTTGCATGCTGGCCATCAATGCCACACTAGAAGGAAGGACAACTTCTATACCCATCTTCTGAAGATCGGCTAACAGTTCTGGTTGCGCTGTCAGGAAATAAACTCCTGTCCTCCTGCTCAATGCATCTGCAACAACGTTGGCCTTCCCTGGGTGATACTGCAGGTTGACATCATAATCCACAAGCAGCTCTAGCCATCTCCTCTGACGCATGTTGAGATCCTTCTGGGTGAAAACATACTTCAGGCTCTTGTGGTCGGTGAAAATTTCCACCCTATCTCCGTATAGGTAGTGCCTCCACAACTTAAGTGCAAAAACTACTGCTGCCAGCTCCAAGTCATGGGTTGGGTAATTTCTCTCATGATCATGAAGTTGTCGCGATGCATAAGCTATTACCTTCCCATGTTGCATCAGAACACATCCTAAACCTCTGCCCGAAGCATCACAATACACTGAGAATCCTCCAGTTCCATCTGGAAGCGTGAGAATAGGAGCCGTCATCAAGCCTCGCTTCAATCTCTCAAAAGAATCCTGGCATTCTGCTGTCCAAGCAAACTGCACATCCTTGCGGGTCAACTGGGTCAATGGCGCGGAAATCTGAGCAAAGTCTGAAATAAATTGCCGGTAGTAGGTGACCAAGCCAAGAAAACTACGGACTTCTGCCACTGTGCTAGGCACTGGTCATGTTTCAATGGCCACGATCTTCTGGGGATCCATTTCAACTCCTCCTCGGGTGATGATATGACCCAAGTATGAAATACGATCGAGCCAGAACTTGTATTTACTGAACTTGGCATACAACTGGTGCTCTCTGAGAATCTGAAGAACAACTCTGAGGTGCTGCTCATGCTCCGCTTCACTCTTGCTGTAGACCAGGATGTCGTCTAGGAACACAATCACGAACTTATCCAAATAAGGCATGAAGATGCGATTGATGAGGTCCATGAATACAGCCGGTGCATTGGTTGCTCCAAATGGCATCACAAGGAACTTCCAATGCCCATACCTAGATCTGAAAGCAGTCTTCGGGATGTCTTGCTCTCTGACTCTGATCTGATGGTATCCTGAGCGCAAGTCGATCTTCAAAAATACTGACGCCCCTTTGAGTTGATCAAACAAGTCATCTATCCTCAGGAGAGGATATCCGTTCTTGATTGTCACTGAGTTCAAGGTACGATAATCAACACACAATCTGGACGTACCATCCTTCTTTTTCACAAGAAGCATCGGGGCTCCCCAAGGCGATCCACTAGCACGAATGAATCCCTTGGTTCTGAGTTCTTCAATCATCTTGTACAATATCTCTAACTCTGACGGCTCTATCCTGTAGACTCTCTCTGACACTGGGGCTATCCCGGGAATCAAGTCGATGGTAAACTTGATCTCTCGCTCTGGCGACATCCCTGGAAGCTCTTCTGGGAAAACATCTGGAAACTCTTCGACTATCCGAGGTAACTGTAGTACTACCACTGCCATCCGCAACACTGGAGGAGAAGGTTCAACTTTGCCTCGGGAGAAGGAAAACTCTGGCTCACCTGGAATGCTAAAAATAACCCTGCCAATGTGGCAGTCTATCCTAGCATACTGGTCCCTCAACCAATCCATCCCTAAGACCACATCATAATCGGCCATCGGGAATTCTATCAATCTAGCAGAGAATTCTCTACCGCAAACTACGGCCCGACACGAGGAAAACACTCTATCTACTCCCACAAGTCCATTACCAGTAAGTATATTGAGCCTTACTGATAATAACTCGGGCTCCAGTCCTACCCATGTCACAAATCGTGCAGACATAAATGAATGCGAGGCACCAGAATCAAATAATACTGAAGCTGGAAAGGTGTTGACGAGAATAGTACCTGCCACCACCTCACCTGGTGCTATTCCTTCTTCTTTCATGGTCAAAGCCAGCACTTGACCATGTCCTCTGGGTGTGGGTCCCCTCTGCTGAAAATTCCTCTGCCTGCTTTGGATCAGGGCTTGGGCTTGGGCATACTGCTGCGGTCTCTGCTGCTGGAATGCCTGGGCCTGCATCGGCAATGGCCTCGGGAATGGGTACTGCAGCTGCTGCTGCTGCTGCTGGACTGGTGCTGGTCCTCTAACTGAAGGACTAGAGAAGGCTGATGAACTCCCCCTGTTCAGGCAATTCCTAACCCTGTGGTCCGGGGCACCACAAACCAAGCACAATCTCTGTGCTCTGCGACACTCTGATACCACATGTCCTGGCTTCCCGCAATGGGAACATCCCACTACGGAAGACTGCTTCTGCTTCTGCTGCTGAGGGTGCATCGGGGTGGAATGCTGAACCGACGTCACTGAGGCCGCCCGCCTCGAAGCTCCAATGGTCAAAGCCCTGGCTGCCGAGGCTGGTGCTGATGACTGATTCATCTGACCGTGAGATCACTTTCGACCTCCGGTCCTATCCACGATCCTCTGGGAGGTGTACTCATGCCTCTGGATTGCTCTCAATACTGCATCAAAAGTCTGATGCTCAAACTGCTCCACCGCTAATAAAATCTCTAGGTGGAGCCCCTGATGGAACCGCTGGGCTCTATCAAACTCGGTCGCCACCAAGGTGGAAGCAAACTGACTAAGCTTGGAGAACTCGGTCGTATATCCATCGACCGTCCTGCCCATCTGCTTCAGATTGGTGAACCTTGTCTGTAGATCATACCGAGCTACAGCATCAAAATACTTGGTCTGGAATCTCTCCCTGAATATTGCCCATAAAATAGGGGCCACTAATCTATCGGCCTGCGCTGCCCACCAGCTGCGGGCAAGATCTAGTAACTGCAGGCGCACTACGGCCACCTTCTCGTTCTCTGGAGTCCTGGCTGCTTCTAGAATCACCTCTGTGTCCTGAAGCCATGCATCTGCAGCAATCGCATCTTCACTGCCATCGAAGAAGGGAGGGTTCAAGTGCTTGAAGCTGTTGGCCGCGCTATTACCCTGATGACCTCCTCTGGTCAAAGCATCTGCCACCGCCTGGTGTAAGGCATCTCCACGACGATCCTGGGAAGCTAATAGGGACCTGATGAGACCCACCAAAGTGCCATCATCAGGCTCTGCAGGCTGGACGGGCTGAACTGGTGGTTCTCCTTCGGTAGGCATAACTCTGGAGGCTACTCCTGAATGCTGGGCTTGATCTCCAGGTTACTGCTGGTCCGCTGGAGGTGCTCCGCCTTGCTGATCGGCAGGTCCAGGAACAATGCCGCTGAAGAAGACGACATAGGGAACAATAAGAAAGGACCAGGACAGATCAACGATACAAGCATGTGATCAGGTCAAGATTCTCAGGGATTTGAAAGATACGAGCAGAGATCAAGGACGAATACTGATTGAGACATCTATTTGGTAAACCCTCACATATCTTGAATTATAAGACCTGCATAGGCCACCACTAAAACCATGTCACACCCCAGAACCAGAATACTGGAGAGCGGGGGCAGACATAGCCAGCTACGTATAATGAAATAGAATCCACGTCACTATACGGTCACGGCTGTCTAGATATATGAGGGTTTAACTACAATCCATCAGTCTCCTATGGTCAAGAACAAGTCTATTGTCTCAATCACAAGCAAGTAGTAACAGTCACAAGATATTAGAGCATCAATATACAATAGTAAGGCATCCCATACATTACATATTGGATGATCATGAAGCTAGTCGTACAAAATATCGGGACTAGCAAGAGTTTTAGTCAATACATGATCAACCCTAGGATTTGTCTGTTTGCCATTGATTGTAAAAGTACAGAACAATTATAGGAGGACTGAACTTAGACTCACAATACAAACTCGCTTGTACAAAGAAAGCCTAGGGATGAAAACCTAGGTACAGCAATCTAAGTACAATTGTTTATTTTAGATTCTGGGGGGTGACGATAGAGGCTCGGGAAGGCGACGGCAGCCCTGTCTTACTCCTTGGACGATCGGTATGCAGCCTTGGTTCCTTGTGTGAAGATGGTTGGCATTGACGAAGAAAGGCTCTTTTTGCTCCTTTGTTGCTCTCATGGCTTCTTTCTCTCTCTCTGTGTATCTTCTCTCTGGCTCTGTATTTTTTTATTCTTTTGTTGCCGGTCCTGTCTTTGCAGAGAAATGATGCTGGCTATTTATAAGAGTGGGGTATGATCATTAGGGTTTGCTAATGATCATTTGTTTGGAATGTCGGCGCTCCTTTAATCTATCTGAACCCTTGATCCTGATTACAATGAATCTAGGCCACTAATGCGGATAGCACCGAATCTTGTGAGCAATTAATGTTAACTGCTTTAAATCTTTATGATGGATTATACCAATGTCCGATTGCTCGCCACGTGTCCTATTGGCTTTATGATAAATGATATGCCTTGATCTCGGTAATTATGAGGATGACGTCAAATATATTTGTTGAGATTCGGTTAAATCCTTGATTGATCCGATGCCACGTATTTTTAGTTGTGGGGCCTGCCAGAGCCGCATAGGATAGGCAAGACTTGAACCGTAGGAAGGTAATCTTCATGAGCCGTATAGGACAACGCCTTATTGAGCCGCAGGGGATGATCTCTCAATGAGCCGCATATGCATAATCTCTACGAGCCGCATAGGCTAGCGTTGTATTGTGCCGTAGGGACTGGGCTCTCGGTGGGCCGCATATGGCTGATTTCTGCTGGCCATATAGGGTGACTTCTTAGTGAGCCGCATAAAGTTGTTCTTATTTAAGCCGCATGAGACGTGCCACGTGGCAATCTAGGACCTCTGTCGGATCGGGTCAGAGATTTTCTTCTTTTCCTGAAGAGTCTGTCATTATGGCAGAACCATTATGACGCTTTATGTCAGAGCCGTCACGGTCGTCAAGTCGTGTCAAGCCATTAAATGAGGCCACTACTCAAATGGCCAGCTGTAGGGAGGGATCCCAAGGGGGGATGTGGCGTCGATCGGGCCGCATATTCCTGCTGAACCGCATACACTCCCGAGCCGCATGAGACTGAGAGTCTTCTTTGAATCGCATAAGGCAGCTCCTGTATGAGCCGCATGGGCTTCTTCCCAGAGCCGTATGGACCATTACTCTGATATTTTCCATGCTTCTACATTGTCAATCATGTTACAGACCGTAGGCAGACAGTAAATAAAGGTGTAATACGAGCTAACACGTGCTCGCCGGCTAAACGCCTTAAAAGAATAATTTTACAAATAGAGTGGGAGGACAAAAGAAACCCACTTGTTGCCCTGGTTACGCCTGGTGGTCACCATCGGGCTGGAAGACGGATGGATCCTCTGGTGTTGCTCCGATATCTGGCCACACAAAACCAGCTGGGTCAGACCCCAGAAAGAGCAAGTGCCACAAAGGAGGCTTCACTTAAGAACTAAAACCATCATATCGTAATAGAATATTAGAGATAATAAATAAAGAACTGGTAATAATAGAGATAACAACAGTAAACAGAGTACGAGAAAACTATTCAAGTAGCCAGGTCACAACCCTTAAACCAAACAAGGACTGGGGTTGCAGCCCTTCACCTGAATAGAAACCCGTCTCAAATACTATTGGTACAGTGAAGACAATAAACGAAGAGAGGACACAGAACTGCTCCGGGAGCCAGGTTACAACCCTTAAACCAAACAAGGACCGGGGTTGTAACCCTTCGCCTGAACAGAACTGGACCCCTGATCTTTATTGCTAAGGCCAGCATAATTAATCATGGTATTAAGGTAAGGTAAAATATGACGAACATGACATGGGGTTGCAATAAGACAATAACAAAGAGAGGACACAGAACTGCTCCGGGAGCCAGGTTACAACCCTTAAACCAAACAAGGACCGGGGTTGTAATCCTTCGCCTGAACAGAACTGGACCTCCGATCGTTATTGTTAAGACAAGCATCAATAATCATGTCATGTTACAATCTTGCATAGGATCAGGATAAGACTAAGCTGGAATAAACTCCATCCAATCAATCACGGTCAATCAAGAGTACGGCTTGATACTTTTAACTAACTAGGGTTATCACAAGCCTAGTTACTAGCAAGATGCAATGAGATTATCCCAACAGCCACAAGTCCTGCAGACCATCCGGTTATCCAGGTCGAATGTCCGTTTAGGAAGAATGCAACACATGACTGTGTGCTGGAAATGTGCCCTACTCGTCGGTAGGCTACAAGTCCACTGAATGCGCCCAGATAACGGGATTGCCTGTAGCTGGAAATCTCTTCATGACTACTGAATCATTCTAGTTAATTAGCCTTAGTCAATTTCAGTAGGTACCCCTGACCGTGGTACTCAGGGGTCCCCATCCTAGACATGATGTAAGATAGTACTAGTTTATTTGTACAAACACAATCGCCCACGGTGTCCAAGTCTTTCATACTTGTCATGTCAGGCTAGCTGTCGTAACAGCATGCCGAGATATATCATGTCAGTTTACTTGTCAACAGTGCGCCACAGCGGGCCACTATCGTGTTCTATTCTTACAATATTATGAATAAGAGAAACTTGCATAAAATAACTAGTGACATATTCTTGTTGCCCAAAAAAAGATCTACAACTTCTACGTTGGGAGTTGGGAGAAATTCGAGCCACAATTCGGTCAATTAGGACATATAACAGTTAGAAATAGTCAAAATATGCGGCCAACAGCGATATACGGCTCAACTGCGACATCATATGCGGCCAACTGTGACATGCGGCCTATGCGGCTCAACTGCGACATCATATGCGGCCAACTGCGACATGCGGCTCATGCGGCTCAACTGCGACATCATATGCGGCCAACTGCGACATGCGGCTCAACTGCGACATCATATGCGGCCAACTGCGACATGCGGCTCATGCGGCTCAACAGCGACATCATATACGGCCAACTGCGACATGCGGCTCATGCGGCTCAACAGCGACATCATATGCGGCCAACTGCGACATGTGCCTTATGCGGCTCATTTCGCGACATCATATGCGGCCAACTGCGACATGCGGCTCATGCGGCTCAACAGCGACATCATATGCGGCCAACTGCGACATGTGCCTCATGCGGCAGATGAACATAGAAGTTTGACCAAAATTGTTTTGGCCATAACTTCCTCATCCGAAGTCGAAATTAAGTGAAACAAAAGCCAAAACTGCATGAAATTGAATTCTCTACAACATAGAACCATTAATTTTCGAAAATAACCAAGTTTTAGAGATCAAAACCAAGAAAACCAAAAAGTTATAAACTTAGATCTACAAGAAATTATCCATCAAAATAAAAAAGGCCAAGTTCTAAAGAGTCTTAAAATCAAGTAAGGAAGAGAATGGAACAATAAAACTTGAGATCCATCATGAAGCAAGTTTGTACTTGCCTAGCTCTCTTTCCTGGTAGGTGGAAGAGTAAATGGTGGAGAAGAAGAAGTGAAGGAGAAGAATAAATGAAGAGAGAGAGAGTTAGGTGGAAATATAAATGAGGTTGGTGGTGGTAGGTGGGGGTTTTCTTTTGGTTCATGATGAACCCACAAGCAAACCAAACCAAGCTAAGCCGAACCAAGCTAAGCCATAACCAATGACATGCCAAAATAACCATGCAGGAAAATACGCAATACGAGTCAAGAATACGTACACGTATACCAATATACGTAATACGAACTATAGGCATTACAGCCGTGCACACGTGTAGCCCGCGTGTAGGGCTATACGGTCGACACCCTGTACCGTGTCCACGTCACGTATTGTGTCGTGTCTAGCCACGTATCAGTAGCAAAATTTTGTGTGACTGCACAGTGCGTGCGACAGTATCGAATCCGTGCGCGTGTGATTTCTTCGCGTGTAGTGAACCATATGCTCTCAAATTTTGGGAGCATAGTGTCAGTGACTGCCTCAACAACTCCCCAAAGTTTCGTGTCCATACGTGTTGTGTCGTGTCCGCTACAGTGCCCAAGCAGCAGGGCACTGAACCGAGTCAGTGTGCAGCGTGTCCAACCCCTCGTGCACCCGACACAGATACAAAAATACTATCACCTCTTCACAAAAATTAATGTACTCATATACATCTACAAAACCCTTCAAACACTTTTCAAAAATAAAGAAATAAATATGAGTGTGGCATTTTCACAAACACATGCATATACACCATGATACGTGTCCGATTCGGACACCAAACGGACAAGAATCGACACAAAACTAATAACTATGGCTAGGGGACACCTAGGGCTTCCTATCCATGCAAAGAAAACAAAATTTGGTGGAGGGAATAGGAATTTGCCTATATGTTCAATTTGCATGAAAAAGCTTCAAAAAAGGGGGTTCCTTCTTGATGGCCAAGTGCTCCAAATTGGTCCAAACCTGAGATTTCTCTCCATGGACATGAAATAGAGCTGGATTAGGAACTAATGCAAAAGACTAGAGTGGAAAAGGAATTAAAATGAATAATCTATGGGTTTGGGAAGAATGGACAAACCTCTTTCTTCAAAACTTGGAGAAATTAATAAAAGAGGCAAGAACAAATGGAAGAGGCATTAAATAGGGTGTGAAACCCTAGGTTGGCTGCCATGGGTAGGCTTGTTGGGGTTTGGGCTTAAGTCATGGGCCTGTGGTTCAATTCACAAGTCATTAAATCACAAGTCATGCATTAAACCATAAGTCATGACTTAATTTTACTAAATCTAATCCCCTCATTCTAAAACAAATCTCTAAAGACTAAAATAGGTTAACTCAAGTTAGGCTAGGGTTACCATAGCTAGGGTTCGGTTCTAGGCTAGTCTACAAGTCTCAAACTAGTCAAAGTCAAACTAGAATTCACCAATTCAATAAATAATCAAATAATTCAAACAAGTCAAAATGACCAAATACCCTCAACTAAAATGATAAATAAAATACCCTAATCATATGGCTAGGCTCTAGGGTAGACAGTCTCTACGGTTTCACTAGCTGCACACCAAATCACAAGTCATGATTTAAATAGTTTTTAAAAATGATTAAAAATCAATAAAAAAATTATATAAAATTTTAAATACCATAATTAAATAAATTAAAATACAAAATTTCAAAATTACCCTCATTTTAGAAACTGGGTGTTACAAGTCTACCCACCTTAGAAAAATTTTGTCCTCGAAATTAAGATAGTAGTAGTCCTTCTAGGTCAAACACCCCACAATCAAAGTCTCAAACATGCCGTCAGATAATCATATGCGTCTGTCCAAAATCATGATACTTAGAATCTTTGTCGTACTAGTGAGCAAGGCTACGATAATCACAGAGTCCTCGACTAAGGCACATACCTCTAGAATCATGGTATTTAAAATTTTTGTATTGCCGCATGCTTGGCAGCAAAAACCTTAAATTCCCACACCCGAGAAATACGTCCTAAATCTGACTATATGTCCTCACTATGCTAGCTAAACATGACTATCGAAGATTCTAGATTCCATAACTGAGGTGACCTAGCCCATATGATTCATCTCAGAAAAGATCAACATACACAAGAACAACAGGACAGAATTGATCAACTAACAAGGAACAGAGAAAATCGAATTTCGAGGCAGTTATAAGAGGCAATTACGGAAGTGGAATCAAAAGAACGGAACCTGCAACTAGATCCCCAGAGGCCTAAGCATCCTCGACTGTCCTGGTGAAAGCTCGCCTCTGCTGGCCTCTTCTGGCCTGCTGCTGATGCTGCATGTACCTTTGCTGCTGAGTCGGTAAGGGTAATCCCGTCTGCTGGCCTACCGTAGCCCTAACTCCTGCTCCCTGAACTGTCTGTCCCGATGACTCGGGACACTCTTTCAGACGATGATCGGATCCTCCGCAAAGCAAACATCTGCCCAGCCTCTTCCAGCATTCGCCCCAATCGTGCTCCGGTCTCTTGTAAAAAGGGCAAATGATAACAAGCTGCTGTCTCGAGGTCTACTGCTGCCTATGTGGCTGCTGCTCCTGCTGAAAGGGTACACGGTCCTGAAACTGCCGCTGCTGAAAGTAGACCCTCGGCTGCTGGTACTGCTGCTGAATCTGTAGAGGTGGCATCTGCCGCGGATACCGCGGCTGAATCTGTAAACGGGGAATCTGCTGCTGAAACTGTAGGTAGGGCCACTTGGCCGGGCCCGTACTGCCACTAGCTCCCTGAGTATCTTGCATCCTCTTCTCCTTCAGTCCAAGATCGTCCTCCGCTGTTATGGCTCCTACCAGAATCTGCTCAAAAGTGGCGTCGCGGTCGCTCTTGGTATATGACTTGATCTCTCCAATCAAACCCCTGCGGAACCTTCTCGTCTTTCCGACCTCAGTAAGATCCTCAATGAATCTGCTCAAATGGCTAAACTCTCCAGCGTACTCCTCAACGGTCTGGTTCCCCTGAACCAAACTCTCGAACTGCGCCTCCAAAGCACGAAGTGCTGTATCATAAAAGAATTTCTTCTTGAATAGTTTCTTGAACGTTGCCCAAGTCTGACCGGCTGTACCAACCCTCGGATCCGTCTGGTACCAGGTACGGGCCAAGTCCTGTATCTGACTGGCAGCTACCTCGATCTGTAATCCTGTTGGTATCTGTGCCGATCAGAATATCTTCTCAACGTGCTCTATCCAATCGTCAGCGTATATAATGCCCTCTGTACCCTTGAAGTCTCGGGGTCCCATCTTCTTGAAGGAATGGATATCTGGAGTCCTCGGCTGATACGACTGCATCTGGCCTCCCTGTGGCTGAGCAGCCACCAGCTCTACTGTCGTCCTGACCAACTGGTGAGTATCTTGTATGCTCTGTCGGATATCAGCAGACTGGCTCTGCTGTATCTGCTGCTGAGACTCCAAGAATCGCTGGAAGAGGGTAAATATCTGAGCCGCATCTACTGTTCCTGAAGGTAACTGCTGCTGGTACATACTTGGAATAACGGGGGGAAGACCTCCGGACAGGTGGAGGTGCACTCCCAAAAGCTGCAAAAGCTCCTATATGAGCAGAAATAGGGGGTACTGTGGTCCCAGCGTCCACAATCAGGCGAGGGGTGGTAGGCCTCTCACCAGTGTCTGCTGAGCCAAAGCGATGCGATCGTGTCTCGATCACCATCCTGGAGACAGATCAAACAAGGAATCAATACTGAGATAGAAACGGTAATTCAAGGGAGGACAGTTATTCAAGGAAGCAATCTTCAACAAGAATTTAGATGGCAGGAATCCAGTTAGGAGTTTTTTTCTAATGTGATTGAGTACCTCAAAAATAATCATAATCATACTGCAGGCTGTAGTGGTACTCTAGTTCGAATACCACTACACAAACCCGACCTGCATGGGCTACCACTAAAAATGTGTCACGACCCGCACCCACCGTGAGGGTACGAGTACGTAACAGCGCCCAGCCTACGCCGCAGTGTCGGCGGTAGAACGATGTTCTAGGTCATGAACTATAACTAACTAACAAGAAATACTCTCCATAATGAGGCCAACACAGAGGTACAACTCAACCACAATCTAAAGATAGAATATGGCACGATAAAATAGATAAAAAAATCCTCAATTGAGGTACAACTCAAATGAAATAACAAGTCTTATCAACTACCAGTCTCAACATCTCTAGAATATACAACTCTGAAAATAAGGACAACAACTAAACATGAAAAAAAACAGTCTAAGCTATCTATACTATGCATGGGGTATCATCCTCAGCAGCTGCCTGAACCTCCCCAGGGGTCCAGGTCGCGAGTGTCATCTAGGCAAGCTCCAAAGTAAGGGGTGCAGGGTTCCTCATCATCCTCTGTAAAAATTTTAACAGGTCCAGTCAGGACGGGAGCGAGCACAATACATCTCACGCAGATCATAACAGGGTAGTGAATATAAACATGCAAGAGAGTACGATACATAAAACTAAAAGAAGTACATGATGTAAACAGGAAGAGAACTGTAATAGAAATATCTACTATAAGTAGAGAGCTACCAGTGACTATTGTTTTAGAGTACAAAGTCGACATGTGAACTGCTGGATTTGCACATGACTATACTAAAAAGGCGCACATGGCTATACTACTTTGGAATTGTTCACATGACTATTTATACTCCCCCATACCCCAATCAATATACAAGGACCCAAACGAGTTATGTTACGTACTTGGTTTTCTCATGAAGCCCATAAATGGGTGCATATGAAGTATACATGAGAGCTCATACATGAGTGTACATAAAGTTCACATGGGGGCCCATAAACGGGTGCAAATAAAATTCACATGAAGGCTCATAAATGAGTGCACATACAATATAGGTTATACATGAGATACATAGGAAACATAATCGATTCATGAGAGCACATGAGAGTACACGAGCGAGCATGAACGAGCATGATGTACATGAGAAACATGAATAACATGAGAGCGAGGAATACACGATGTACATGAAACACATAACACAATGTATCCGATGCTCCCGAGGGGGATAACATCTCAATGTTGGGATCCATATAGTAACAATCCGTGATAATATCGTGACAGCATCAAATAAGGTAAACTAGAGCAGGAATATAATTCTAAGCAAGTTATGAAATGATCAGAGAATGTACTCGCCTGGTATCTGAATGTCTGAAGTAAATGTACTGTCCGAGATGAGGTACCTGACTCCTAGTTAGAGCAACACAAGTCAAGATGTATACAGGGGATGATAAATGTAATCTATAATGCATCTGCATGCTGTCTAGGTCGAACTAGGCCAAAGTCAACTCTTGGTCAACCATGGTCAACTACCCTAGTCAAACTAGGTCAACTAGGTCAAGACTGACCCCAACAAGTCTAATTAGTCTCACTAGGCCTAACCAAGCCTAGTCTAGCAATCACACACCAATCACAAGTCATACTAGACTATCAACACACAACATTGGTGTATTCATATCATACACATAGGCCTTATGCCCTATAGTCCACATCACACATATTTCACACATCATATATATCTATCTATACACACATACATGCATATATATCAATAGGAAATCTCTTTTTATCACATTAACACATTTAGCCACATGTAATATATATATATATATATATATATATATATATATATATATATATATATATATATATATATATATATGTATATATATATATAGAGAGAGAGAGAGAAAGGAGCATGTGTATGTGTGAGTGTCACATAGAGTTGTGTCAATGAAGTGTGTGTTATCATGGAATGAGTGTTAGGCAATGTGTGTGTGAGAGTGTCAATGAGTGAGGGTGTGAGGGTTATATGTGATACAATATGTTAGGAGAAAAAATAGTGTAATGTAGGTGACACATGAGTGTGTATATAAATCAATATAGAAAACAATGTGCAAAGTCAGTAGGTAGGTCAATCCAGATATGTGTTAGTGAACCACAACACAAATTAATCAATCAACAGTTAAATATAGGAATCTCTTTGCAAATAACCAATCAATCCATGAAACAATTGGCTTAGAAATTCTCAGGTTTTGTCAAGTAGCCCAATCTACATTTCAGTTCTATTGAAATCCCAGGATTCATATATGAACTTCCCATTCTCAGTTTTCATATTAAACCTAACATTCAATCAAATTTCAGTTTTAAGTAGAAAGGAAACCCAGTTCATGAGGAAGGAAGGGAAGTCAATGCATGGTGTGTATGCTCAGTGGCTGTGGTCTTGTGAGGGTGTGTTCCTGTGACAGTGAACTACAAGAGAATTCAGTTCAAAAAAGAAGGAAGGAAGTAAATATCAGTTTAAGAAGGGAAACCAATTTGACAGTCAACAAACCAATCAATGTGACACCTACTCTCAGGTTTTAGATTAATGCAATGTGTGTATGAATTAATCCACAGATTTTCTGTTGAGGAACAAACATTTGTGTTCATTAAGTTCCAGATTTCAGGGATTAAACCCATCTCAGGTTCTTAGGAACCTGAGAACAAATGATCATCCATATATGCTACGTTCCCATATACTAAAAATAATAATCAATTCAAACCCATGGTCCCACACAAATCTATAGCTAATCTGAATGTAAACTAGTATGCATGTATACAATTTAATATGGCAGTTTAACATCAAAACTGGGTTTGAAATCATGTTAAAATAGGAATAAACTCAGCAATAATTCGAAATGCAGTAAGGCTGGGAATATGGGATTTAAAAGCTCGAAACAACTCAAACCAATGAACCCCCGATAACCCCAACATGATTTCATATGTAACCGCAACTAAACACATTTAATTATATGAATTATAACATATAAACATGAATTGAATTAATAAAACAGGGAGCTAACACTCGATACTGAACAGGTATCAGTCAACACTAATCATGGCTCAACCCAACATCGAAAATCCAATTTGAACCCTAAAACTTAACACAAATCAGTAAACAACATTATAGTGAGGTAATCACACATGTTCATGAATTAAAATGGCCATTAAACATTAAAAAATCAGTTTAGAATAGGAATTAAAACTCAGGAATGAAGAACAGCTCATGTGTATCAGTCAAAATCAGGAACTTCAAATTTGAACAATCAAAACACATTAAAATGGTAAACTAAGAGTTGGAAATTTCTAGAGTATGTGTACACGTGTTGTACAGGTGTCCCAGAACTGGACACGAATCGTGTCCAAACCATTACACGAACATAGACTCAAAACTGTGTACCAACAGTGTCGTGCACGTGTGCACGCGTGTCGAACACATGACACAGGCCACGTGGGGACACGTGGTCGTACACACGTTTAGCCCACGTGTAGGGCTACACGGTCGACACCCTACACCGTGTCCACGTCACGTGTTGTGTCGTGTCTAGCCACGTATCAGTGGCAAAATTTCGTGTGACTGCACAGTGCGTGCGACAGTGTCGAATCCGTGCGCGTGTGATTTCTTCACGTGTAGTGAACCATATGCTCCCAAATTTTGGGAGCATAATGTCAGTGACTGCCTCAACAACTCCCCAAAGTTTCGTGTCCATATGTGCTGTGTCGTGTCCGCTACAGTGTCCGAGCAGCAGGACACTGAACCGAGTCAGTGCGCAGCGTGTCCAACCCCTCGAGCACCCGACACAGACACAAAATACTATCACCTCTTCACAAAAATTAAAGTACTCATATACATCTACAAAACCCTTCAAACACTTTTCAAAAATAAAGAAATAAATATGAGTGTGGCATTTTTACAAACACATGCATATACACCATGATACGTGTCCGATACGGATACCAAACGGACACGAATCGACACAAAAATAATACCTACGGCTAGGGGACACCTAGGGCTTCCTATCCATGCAAAGAAAACAAAATTTGGTGGAGGGAATAGGAATTTACCTATATGTTCAATTTGCATAAAAAAAAGCTTCAAAAAGGGAGGTTCCTTCTTGATGGCCAAGTGCTCCAAATTGGTCCAAACCTGAGATTTCTCTCCATGGACATGAAATAGAGCTGGATTAGGAACTAATGCAAAAGACTAGAGTGGAAAAGGAATTAAAATGAATAATCTATGGGTTTGGGAAGAATGGATAAACCTCTTTCTTCAAAACTTGGAGAAATTAATAAAAGAGGCAAGAACAAATAGAAGAGGCATTAAATAGGGTCTGAAACCCTAGGTTGGCTGCCATGGGTGGGCTTGTTGGGGTTTGGGCTTAAGTCATAGGCCTATGGTTCAATTCACATGTCATTAAATCACAAGGCATGCATTAAACCATAAGTCATGACTTAATTTCACTAAATCTAATCCCCTCATTCTAAAACAAATCTCTAAAGACTAAAATGGGTTAACTCAAGTTAGGCTAGGGTTACCATAGCTAGGGTTAGGTTCTAGGCTAGTCTACAAGTCTCAAACTAGTCAAAGTCAAACTAGAATTCACCAATTCAATAAATAATCAAATAATTCAAACAAGTCAAAATAACCAAATACCCTCAACTAAAATGATAAATAAAATACCCTAATCACATGGCTAGGCTCTAGGATAGACAGCCTCTACGGTTTCACTAGCTGCACACCAAATCACAAGTCATGATTTAAATAGTTTTTAAAAATGATAAAAAATTAATAAAAAATCATATAAAATTTTAAATACCATAATTAAATAAATTAAAATACAAAATTTCAAAATTACCCTCATTTTAGAAACTGGGTGTTACATCGTGCCATGAAACAAATATGAGATTACTTGTATGCTTACCTATTCAATTCGAATAACATGCTGTCACGACCCGCACCCAGTGTAAGGGCACGAGAAGTGGGTACGTCCAGCCTACGCCGCAGTGTCGACGGTAGAATGTTGTCCTAGGTCACAATGTCTAACACAATCTAGAATATGCTCCACATGGAGAACAACATAATAAGTAATCTCAATCACAAACTAAGATGGAAAAGAAGATAAGATAATCTCAATAGAGAGTCACAATATGAATAATAAGTCTCGGTGTAAACTACACCATAAATAATATCTCAATACAATCACAATGTCTTAATGACTAGATAATGATATAAGTCTAATCTAAACTAATGGCAAGTCCTCAGCGACTACTGAATCCTGCTGAGGGTCCAGGTCACCTGTGTCAACTATGCCTGCTCTATAGTAAGTATCGCAGCAATCCTCATCATCTGTAATCTTTCAACAGGTCAAGTCAAGACAGGAACGAATACATATTTCTCATATAGATCATAACATAAAAGGAAATATGAAACAAGCTATAGAATAATATACATGAACTGCTGTAAAGAAATAGTAGAGAGACTGTAAAAAAAGAACATGATATAGTGGAAATAGATATACATGATATAGATAAAAAACTGAACTAACTACGTGATTTAGAGCAAATGTTTGGTTATGTAAACATGCTTAGGTTATATATGACTTAAATCTAGTTTGGAGTTGTACATAAAAATAGTGTAGATCACATAACCAAATAAATATCCTCTGCCCCAATCAGTACACAAGGATCGATCCAGGTTATGTTATTGCACATGAAAGTAGTGTGTCACATGGATAGCTAGTCCACATGAACACTGGATTATATTTGAAGGCTCACATGATCATGAGTGTACATGAATGTCACATGAGTTAACATGAATAAATACGAATACAAAGAGTAGACGATGCACATGATGAAGTATATGAGCACAATATACCCGATGTATCCAAGGGGATAACATCGCATGAAGATATCCATATAGTACTAATCTGTGATAACATTGTGACAGCAACAAGTAAACTAGTCTATAACAAGTAAATATGTCCAAGCAAGAATGAAACGGTCAGAGAATGTACTCGCCTGATAATCCAAGCTACTGATGAGAAAGTGTAACTGAACTGGAGTGATGTAATCCTATTTAAAATAACCAAAAGTCACAACAAGGTCTAAAATTTCATAAAAAGGTCTATAATACAATTCTACATGATTCTAGGTCCTTCTTGGTCAAAGTCAACCTTGGTCAACTCTGGTCAAACCTGGTCAACTTTGGTCAAACCTGGTCAACTAGTCCGTCTACTAATTTTTAGGTCAAGTACAAGTTTTCAAGTAATTCTAAGTTCGTTTGAGTTGATTTGGATCAAGTTTGACCCAAAGTTGACTTTTGTCAACTTGGTCAACTTGTCGGTCGACTCGGCCATTCTAGGCTCATTGGGCCAATCCTAAACTGACACAATACTCCCTAGGTTACATTCACAAGCAAACAATTACATATATATATATATATTTTTTTTTACATATATATATATATATATATATAATTATTTGCTTGTGAATGTGACCTAGGGAGTATTGTGTATATATATATATATATATATATATATATATATATATATATATATATATATATATATATATATATATATAATATATATATATATATATATAATATATATATATATATATATTGGTAAAAGGAATTTATTGAATGAGTAAACAGTACACGGGACGGGCCCAGAGGCAACCCGATACAAAAACCAAACCGAAAAAACGAAGACACGCGGCCCAAGGGGGTCGATTCAAAAAAAACAAAAACACGCGTCCCAAGGGGGGCGTGGGGCTCGAGGGGCGGGGGCACAGCCCGAGGAGCCTCGGGACTCTCTATCGCGAGCCAGGGGAATAGGGGTAGGGGGGATGGAGGAAGCCGGAGACTCCGGCGAGGGAGGTACCGGAGAGGAGGGGCTCGACCCCGTCGGTAGAGGCTTAGGGGAAAGTCGCGGCGGGGGAGGGGGTTACGAACCGTCGGGAGGCGTCGAAGAAGGGAGGAAGCTAAGGGGGTCCTACAGCCGGCTGAAGGAGGGCGCGGACAGCTCGCCACCGGAGCTAAAGGGGGGACCGGAGGACCAGGAGGTCTCGACGGGAACACCGGCCACACGAAGGGGGCCGGGAAGATAGCGTGAAGGTCGGGAGGAAGGATGCACCATGGGCAGGGGCAGGCCCTGGCGGCGGGAGGCGAGAGGGAAGCCACCGCGGGGACGCCGAGAGCCGGGGGAGGAGGAGGATCCGAGTGTGGCTTCCAACTCGCGAGGGGGAGGGGAGCTGCCGATGCCGGAGGAAAGAAGAGTTAGCTAGGAAGAGCCAGGGGGAGGACCAAAACAGGAGGGGGAGGAGGATCCACCGACGACGGGAGGAGCGGAGCTGGGAGAGGTGGAGGGAAGCCCTGGGGAAACGAGGCGGTGGCTGGGAGGAGATGGAGGGCAGCCACGTCAGGGTCACCGGGGGGGAGGGGCCCACGCAGAGGACGTGGCCAAGGAGGCCGGAGGCCACCTGAAAGCGGGTGAAGCCGGGATGTGGGCCGTTGCCGAGGGAAGGGACGGCACGGGGGAAGGAGCGGCGGGAGGGGGAGGGGACAAAGGACGACTTCGATGGAGGTACGGCTGGAGGAGGCAGGCCATGCGGGGCTGAGCGATGCCCTGGCGGACGACCGAGGAGGAAAGGGGATGGAAGGATGCCAAGGGGGGCTGTCGGCGGAGGAGGGCCGATCCGCCAGCACCGGGCCCTGGATCGTCGCTGACGCTAGGGACGACGACGGCACCGAGGAGGGAGGAACGCAGGGGAGGTGCCGTCGAGGAAAGAAAAGAATCCCCACGGGAAGGAGGGAACAACAGAGCAAAGGCCGACAAACCGGGGGAGGCCGGGCGGCGGGCCGAGAGGGGGCCACCGAGAAGGGGGAAAGGGGAGGAGGTCTGGGAACGCTGTCGGATCGAGAAGGCCCGTTGGCAACCCACCCACAAGGAGGAAGGGGGTGGCGGCTCCGAGCCACGGGGCACCCACCTGAGGAGCCCGAGACATTATATATATATATATATATATATATATATATATATATATATATATATATATATATATATATATATTTTGATTTTACAAAAATAGAAAAAGGGCAGGGGCCTTTGCTCGGACTCGGTCCGTCGGCTCTTCCCCTCTGCTCGCCGTAGTCCTCATAAGCCCCCTTGTGGCCGGGTGGCTCTGGTGGTCGAGCGGCCCCCTTGGCCTGGCCGCAAAGCCGGGGTTCTTCTTCCCCCTCGGCGGCCATCCTCTCCCCTTTTCCTACCCTTCCGCCACCCTGGCTGGCCGGGGTCCTCCTGGCCGAGTGGATTCCAGCCGTGCGGCTTACCCCCTCCCATTCTCCCCACCCACCACCCTCCCCGGCGCAGACGTCCCACGCGGCGCCACCCGGCGAGACGCCGGGCGGCTGGCCCTCCTCCTTCGCCGGTGGTCCCCCAAGTCGCTCCTCCGCCCTCCCTCGGCCCTCTGCCTGGTCTGACCCGCGACCCACCTGACGCACCCCACTTCCCGGCGCCTCCTCCTCTTGCAGCTCCATTTTCGTGGCCGACGTCTCCTCCCCTCGCCGCTCCCCTAGCTGTTCCTCCTCCCGCGGTGGCGACTCCCCCTAATTTTCCCTCTCTCCAGTAGCTGAAACCCTCGCTCCCCCCGGCTTCCGGCGGCTCTGGAGCGTTTCCTACCTCCGCCCGCCCAGCCCCGCCGGCTTTCCCTCTGGCGTCCGAGGCCCCCCTCGTGGGCGACGGTGGCCGTGCCGCGGCCCTCTGCGACGTGGCCCTCGGCGCACTTCTCCTCCGTCCTGGCGTCCTCCCCAGCGTCGGTCGGCAGCCCCTTAGCATGCTCCTCCCCCGCCCCCGCGCTGTGGCCTTCGGCTAGCTTCTCCTCCGTCCTGGCGTCCTACTCGGCTAGCTTCTTCCCCGCCCTGACATCCTCCTCGACGTCTGCGGCATCGCCGCCCTCGTCGTCCGCCCACAGATACGCGCTCCGGAGTCTCTTTTAGCCGCGAGAAGGAGGCTGGAGCCCCTTCTGGCCCGTCCCGCTATCTTCTCCTCCTCTTCCGTCCTCCTCCGCCACCATCCGTCATTGGCCACTCCAACCGGGAGCCTCTTTTCCGTCGAGGTCCCCTCACCCGTCGGTCCTCCGCCGGAGCACCCGACCTCGTCCCTCGGAGTTTCGGCGACCCCAGCCCTCCAGGCCCCCCTTCGCCGGAGCCTTCCCTCCGTGCCAGTCCCTCCCCTCCGGGCTGGCCTTCTCCGCCGGCGTCCAGCGCTCGTGCCTCCCGCTTTCGACCGCCTTAGCCGGAGTCCCCCGGCTCCAGGCTGAGCCAACCCCCCACCCCCTATCCCTCCCCCCGCGTTCCGTACCCTCCTCGCATAGTGCACCCCTCGGGCAGCACACTCAACCCCCCCTTGGGCCCCGTGCCCCACCCACCACGTCGTTTGAATTTCGAATTTTGAACTCTCCGAGCTCGTTTTCAGAGCTACAGACTCTAAAATATATATATATATATATATTATAATTTCTAATACTGGTTTATGACGGTTTTTAGTTAAGTTTTTTGCTAAGGGTTACACCCTAACCTTATAGGAACTTGGGCTATCTCCCGGTTCCAACCTCTAGTTTTCTATTTCAATGAAGGCTTTAGCCATTGTTATATATATATATATATATATATATATATATATATATATATATATAGACTTTTATTGATGTATCAGGCGTAAAATGTCGAAGCCTATACAAGTAAGCGCGTCGAGCGCTGAAAAACAAAAAAGGTCAAAGAGGGTGAGACCCGCCCCAGGAGGGAAGCAGAGAGCAGATATATAAAAGTTTGCCAGAACCTCTCCGAGGAATCAGTGCAGAGGTTTCGGGTTTTGAGGATCTGTCTACGGACTTCACGGATCAGCTACATAGGGTTATAATGACGCCCTTCGTACCTGTTTTTGTTCCGATTCTTCCAGAGGACCCATATACCGACGGTCGTGATGATCTGATGGCCATGGGTGTCTCCCCAATGAGCCAAGAGATCGTTGAAGCCCCCGGATTGGATTCTTCTCTTACATCTTCTGGAAAGGTCCTGCCAAACAAGGTTAGCAAGATCTCCGGATTGCAAGATGTGTTCTGCGGTTTTCGGGTTGTGAAGGTCGCAGTAGTGGCATTTGGAGGCAAGGCTGAAGCCAATGGTGGTGAGCGAATCATCGGTCGGCTGCTTTCTATGCTGGGCTCTCCAGATCTGGAATGACCATTTGTTGAAGATGCAGGGATGCCTAAAAGGCGCTAGCAGGGGAGACAGCATGTCGCCCCTATCTGCCTCCTATCTGGCAGAGGCCATAGTGAACAAACCACCATTATTGGGGGACCCCAACAGTTTGTCTGGCGAATCGTCGATCCGAATGCCCGTCGCTTCGATCCTGGGTGTTGCTTCCTGTCCAATCTAATCCCTGAGTTGGTCCCATCGCCAACCCGAAGCTGGGTCCCAGAAATCCTGAATCTTGTAGCAAGTGGGGGCGTTAGGGGAGAGCTGGAAGGTCTCATCGTCGATCCACCGCTCAAAGCATGGGGATGAGTCTCCGTTGCCAAGTTCCAAGCGGATGAGGGGTTCAGCGAGCTGCCGCCCAAGGAAAATGCGGCACCACGATGCCGAGGATCGACTGTTGGTGATGGCCGGGGTAGGGTGGGAGTGAGTAAAGTATCTCGCTTTCATGAACCTAGCCCAGGCGGAGTTGTGCGCTCTCAGCTTCCACCACAATTTCATAGAGCTTGCGCTAATGATTTAGGATAATTTAAAGAAACTGAGGCCTCCCTCGTTTGTAGGTTTGGCCATGCATCCCCAGTTGGCCCAGTGATGCTTATCCTGCCCCTTGTGGTGACCCAGAAGAAGCTGGCGAAGAGGGCCTCCAAAGAGGAGAGAACTTTCAGAGGTGGGGAGCAGACGGCCAGGGTGTAGATAGTGTAACACCCAATTTTCCAAATGAGGATAATCTTAAAATTTTGTGATTTTAATCTTTTAATAGTGATATTTAACTCATGATATGATTTTTGGTAATTTTTAAATCATTTTAAAACTATTTTAAATCATGACTTATGATTTTGGTGTTTTGATAGTGTAACACTAGAGACAGCTTAACCTAGAGCATGACTATGTGATTAGGGTATTCCATTATCATTTCCAGTTCGAGGGTATTTTTGTCATTTTGAATTTAATTGAATTTAATATATATTATTTGGAATTTAATATATTATTAAGAATGGTGTGATTTTAATATTATTTAATTAATTGCCATGTATTGTGATTAGCCTAACTTGGTTTGGACCCAACCTAGATTAGTCATAGCTAGTCTCAGCTAACTATGGTTAGTGATTATTAGTATTAATTATATTTATTAGAATTAATGTGATTTTAAGTGATTTTTAGAATAATTGATTTTTGGTGTTTTAGAGACTTTGACTTATGTTGACCTTGGAGACTAACCTAGTGGCTAACCTAGGTCATGACTAAGTGATTAGGATTTGAAAACCTAGGTTGACTTAAGTTAGTGAGGATTAACTCATTTGGGATTAATTTGGGGAAAATAGGAGCTAGTTTGATTAAGGAATGACTTGTGAAGTCACAAGTCATTTTATGACTAATAGGCTTAATGGCCCATAGGCCCACACCCATTGAACCAAGCCCTAACCCTAGAAATTCTGACCAGCCATATTGTGTATCCCCCCCTATTTATATCCTCTTGAAATTAGGGTTGCTTCTTTAGGAAATATTGCCATTTGGAAGAGGTGAGTCCCCATCTTTGTAAATCCTTAAAAAATCCATTTCTTCTCCAAATTCCTTCAAACAAATTGCATTAGGACCTAATGTTAGTATTCTTGCTGTTGTTGATGAGTATTTTCAGGAAACACATAATTTGAGGAAGTTTGGCGGTTTGTGGAACTCTTTCCATTTGGGAATTTTGAACCATTGTTCACCTATAGGTATATTTCCTTCTATTGCATTTTAATTCTGTTAAAAATCATTTCTAGGATGTCCTAATCCTAACCTAACAGTAGGATAGGCTAACCCTAGAATTTGGACCCATTTCGTGTCCGTATCGGACACGTATCAATATGTCTAGGTTAGTGTTCGACGAAATGCTTCAAAGGGCATTTCGTTCGATTTTTGTGATTGTGTTTGAATGGAAAAATACATTTTAGTCTCGCTTATACATTTCTTGGACACTGAGCAAGTATTATCATCGCGTCGTGTCCCCACAGACACGCGGATACGCTGATTTCTCTCGCGCGCGCGCACAGTCTCCCTCCCCTGCTGCTCGGGGCTGACTGTGAGCTGGACACGCCACTTCGACACTTATTATTCGACACAAACCTAGGGACGACCACTGACATCACGTGTGTCAAGTGGCACGACCCCTCGTGTCGTGTCGGACACGTGATGGCCTGTGCAAGTGTATTATACTGTGTAGTCCTGTGTATAAATTGTGTTCTGTGTTTCAGTTGTTTTTAATACTTTTAATTGTGTTTTTAATTGTTCATTAGATCCTAATTATGATGTGTAAACTATATTAGATTAGGTTTACATGATAGTTAGGTTTTTGATGTGGAAATGTGGATCGATTGGGGCTAAACTGATATACATCACTGATACCAGTTCTGATACTTCATTTTAGTGTTCCCTAACATTTGAAATCCTATGTTGAAGTAATGTTTCACTGTTAAATATGTTCCCACATATTGTTTGTCATATTTTAGCTTAATGTTTCATTCGAATTTGGCTTGATGATTTGAGGATGAGATTTTGGCTATTGAGTTGGGTTCGAAATGGTTAACTGAGAATTGGTTTTCTTATGTTTTTAAACTGAAATGTGACTCCATGTTTCCTTTTTGCATTTACTAATAATTCATTCAAAACCTGAGATGTGTTCCTTTTTCCCCAGGATTCACACAACATTAACTGCACTATTTTTCCAGTTTTCTTCATGGCTATGCATTCACTGTTATTCTAGTTCACCATTGTTTGATTTGGACTGGAAAACTGGGTTTTGTGAACTAAGTTTTCTATGTTACTTCACTGTTATTTTCCAGTTCACCATTGTTGTATTGGACTGAAACTGAGATTGGGTTTTAACTGAGTCTGCAATGTTGTGTTTTTCCCATAGCCTGGGATTTGGTTATGTTCTCTGTCATTTAAAAACCTGAGTTTACATTATATTTGATTCAATGTTTCTTTCTTATAACTGAGTTAGAATTATCCTTTAAAACCTAGGAATTAGTTTGTATTTTCAGTCTTGACAACCTGAGTTTTGTTTAACTAATGTTTGTGTGGTTTCAAACATGAGTAAACTGAGATTTAGTTTCCAGTTTCAACTCAACCTGAGATTAGTTGTGTTCAGTCTTTGTAAACCTGAGAATCAAATTGCATTAATCTGTGTTCACTGTCATGTAGTTGTAAACCTGAGATTGGAGGTATTGTTTGGATTTAAAAACTGAATTCCTGTGTAAGGTATACACTGTTCTTAAATCCTGTTTACACATACATGCCTAGTATATTACACATACATCCAATGCACATGTACAAACTGTTTTCCTCTACACAGAAATGAAATTCTTAAAACCTGAGTTATGGTGTTGCACTGTTTCAGTATAAACCTGAAAATTGAATATCTGAGTTTTAGTTAAGATTGGTTGTTTCTTCACTGATTTTTCCCTTCCTTTTTCACTGTTTGCTTTTCATTAACACTCTAACATGCCTCTCTCTTGACACACACACACACACAAGTACACCCCAATATTCCCCTTCCTATCCCTATGTTTGTGTACATACATATATACATGTATATATAGATATGTGAGATGTAATATATATATATATATATATATATATATATATATATATATATATATATATATATATATGTGGGTACTATTATATATATGGATATATATGAATGTGTGATATGTATATAGTAGCCTATAGGCTATGAATATTCTAAGTTAGATTATAATATATCTTTATGTGTATTTTTTTGATATAAATATTGTCATATAGTCATGTGTTATGGTGTGGTTCATAGGCATGATAGCCTATGGATATGTCTGTGTGTTAGTTTAGAGTCTAGATTAGACTTGGGTAGACCTTGTTAGACTAGTTTAGACTGGTTTGACTTCTAGGGTTGATCAGAGTTGACCAAGAGTTGACTTTGGCCTAGATTGACCTAGATTCATATAGAACGCATGGTAGTGCATCTTATTATCATTCTGGACTTATTGTGACTTATGCTGTTCTAATAGGAGCCAGACACCACTCCTCGGACAGTACTTTCGTCTTGGACACTCAGATAGCAGGCGAGTACATTCTCTGATTTTTTCATACTTATTTGGACTATATTCTTGCTCTAGATTACTTTACATGATACTGACACGTATTTTCACGGATTAGTACTATATGGATCCCTTTCTGAGATGTTATCCCTCTACGGGTGCATCGGGTATTTTTATGTTCATGTACTTTATCATGTGCATCAGGTACTCCTTGTACTCGTACTAGTTCATATTTTTACATGTTCTTATGTGCTTTATCACGTGCCTCATGTACTACTCATTACATGAGTTCACGTATCCTTAGCTGTATTCATGTGCTTATAACGTAACTTGAATGGATCCTTGTGTATTAATTGGGGCGGGGTGAGTAGAATTGGTTATGTGATCATTATCCCCAGTAGCTGTATAAATGTGCCTCTTATTTGTATTCATGTGCCCCTAAGTCGTTTACATAACCATATTGTACTCTAAATCACTTAGCCACTTACAGTCTCTACTTATCATGTATTTACTTTCAGTTACAAATATCTCCTGTTTACTCGTACATCCTTTTCAGCACTTCCTGTATTTTACTCTAATGCATGATTTATACTCCTAATCTGTTATGAACTGTTTGAGAGATATGTGCTCGCTCCCGTCCTGACTGGACCTGTTGAAAATTTTACAGTGAATGATGAGGCTCTGGTGTCTACCCCTCTTGGTGCAGCATTAGATATCACTAGTGGCTTGGACCTACTAGCAGTTGATGATTCTTCCCTAGATTAGGATGTCTTTATCTTTTTGGATTCAGTATTTAGATTCTGAGATATGTATTTATTTTAGTCACTTATAATTCTGGATTTGTATCTCTGTGATGTTACATTCCTGGATATTATCTACCTTTATCTTTCTATCTCTTTCTTGTTCTACCTTAGTTGTGATTGAGATATATTCTGTTATGTCACCCCCATTCAGGGAGTATAACTGTGTATTACCTTTAACTGTTAGATGTTGTGACCTAGGACAGCGTTCTACCGCCGACACTGCAGCGTAGGCTGGGCGTTGCCACGTCTCGTGCCCTTACTCTAGGGTGCGGGTCGTGACAGATAGGGATGGAGGACAGCACGTGCTTGATGAGGATCATCTTGCCGCCATGGGATAATGTCGTATTGTGCCATCCCTCGATCTTCTGCCTTACCTTGTTGACCAAACCGCTGAAGATACCCGAGTTGGATCTGCCATAAATCAAAGGGCATCCCAGGTAGGTGAACGACGGGTAGGCGATAGAGAAGGCGGTGAGGTTAGAGAGGGCCTCAAAATGACCTCTATCTGCTTTGTGGTGGGTGTATATGACGCTTTCTTTCCTGTTGATCCGTAGTCCGGAGCATCTGGTGTATTTCTCTAGGGTGCTGCGCACCACCTCTAAATTTCTACTATGATTTTTTTTATAAATTTGGTATTAATTTTCTTACTTTGCATTTTGTAGGTCACATAGTCGTATTGTACGTTGCATCCGAATTTGTCGTATAGAACGTCGCGTATGAGCTCGTATTTTCGTATGGCTCGTCGAGTGCGAATATGTGCGAGGTACATATTTTTGTAAAAACATTTTATTTAGAAGCATGATTTTTCAAATAATAAATAATAAATATTTTTAATTTCGTAAAGTTGTAAAATGCGTCATATTGGAATTTTCAATTCTTTATTTTACAACATGAAAGGTTATATAAATAGTAATTATGAAAACAAGATTTTATGCAAATATTTATTGCATATGAGGTACAAAAATTTAAATTCATAAATATAATTCTATTTTCAAAATGTATTTAATATTAATATTTTATTATTCGAAAAAGTATTTGAAAATATTTTTTTGGTTTAAATTGAATTAAATGTGATAAAGCATATTTGAAAAGATTATTTTTATTGACTTACATTTGAATAAGTTTTAAATCAAAGATGGTTTTAAACGATTTTAAATGGATTTGAATTTAATTATAAAATTATCTTATGGGCGTTTAAACTACCCTAGTCCTTATCCTAATGGGATTCCCATCTCCTATATAAGGAGAGGTACTCCTACAATTTCTACACCACAATCACATCGTGCATCATGTCTGTGACAACCAAATCTTATTCCAGTTATTTACATTCATCCACCTCGTGTCGGGACATACCCCCGACACGACACAGCCGATACCGCCGAACAATCCTAACCCTACTCACATCCATCGTCATCACCGACCCCCGCCTGGCCACCACGGCCGACCTCGCAACGGCGCCATCCCAGCCACCCACCTAAGCCCGTCTATCATCAACACAACCACCACCACTTCATCCAGCCTCGCCATTACCGCCGAACCCACCTTCATCATCACCATCACCCCCACCATTGCCTTCCGACGACCAAAGACTCCTGCCAAAACACAGACTCGGACACGCTAACAACAACATCATCACCACCACTACCCGAAAACTCTATCGTCCTAACCACCACGAACATCTGACACCGCCACAAAATACCAGAAGGCAAACAGAAAGGAAAGTAAAACCCCAAAACCACCCTTACCTCCGGTCGTCGGCGTCGCCGTAGCCGCCTCCCCGCGAACATCAGCCGTCGCGCCCCCGTGTTCCCCGCTCCAGCCGGATCGATCGCGTGCCACCATTGCCGACAGCATCCGGGTGAGCCCCTCCGCTTCCACGTCGGCCGCCGCATGTCGACGACCAGCCATCTGTCTCCCTCATGCGCGGAGATCTCGCCGCCGGCAGCAGCGGCTCGTGAGCCCGCGGATCCCGGCCTCCCTCGGCACCGGACGGAGATGCGGTCTCGCCGCTGCGTTTCTCCGCCGAACTCGAGGTGAGCCCTTCTCCTTCCTCCCCTCTTTCTTCCTTACTTGAACCCTCTCCCTCTCTGTTGCTTTCCCTAATTCCTTTCTCTCTCTTTTTTCTTCTTTTTTCTATATAAAGGACTTTATGAATAACAGCATAATAGCTACTATGGTAATTACTATAGAATTTGTCTTCATCTTTTTCAAATATATATATATATATATATATATATATATATATATATATATATATATATATATATATATATATATATATATCATAAGATATTTTGACTAATACTATATTTGACAAATACATGATACTTTATGTACTATCTATATTGTTATGATTTATTGATACTATTTTGATACTATTTTTAAGTACACGATGAAAAAAATGTATATATATACGGAGATATATATTTTAATTAGTCAACTAGTATTGATACTTTTAAAACATAATATCTCTAAGATACTATACAAGCTATTAGGGCTAGCCTATCTATGCAATTTAAAAACTAAATTTCAAAACGTAAATTATAGTATTATTCATGATATTCTATAGCTTTTGGCTTACGACTATTATTTTGACATAAATAGGTTTTTCCCTTAAAATGAGTTTTTATGTGTTTTCAAATGATAGCTATAAATTATTTTTGTATTATTAAAAATGGTGCAATACTTCTCCGTAAATGCTCACTATATGACAACCTTACTCGAGACTAAATTCGGATTCCCATTTTTTCTACGACTTCAGACCTCTACATGTCGACATGGCTATTGGACTAATTGGGACACGTCAGATCACCACACCAGGCGACACCCCAGGCAAGATACCTTCATATATTTACTGCTTATATTTAGTTGCATTTTGCATCAGTTATTGTATCTATATTTCTTGTCTATTATTATTTTCTTGCTTGTGGACCTAGAGTTAAGAGACTACCATCAATAGTGTGCATGTCATTAACTTTGTCACGAAGGTAACACGAGTTGTGTGAGTGGTGAGTAACATGTAGAGGTCACTTGCGTGTTGACTGATCCCCTGTGCGCATGCGTAGGAATAACTGTCAATAGATGCATGTTAGAAGACTTGACAATTATTAGGTATAAAACAGTGTTGTGGAAGTGACACGTGTTAGTGTGTCGTAGGTATGATGCATGTATAGTATCATTGGGGGAAGAGGACAGCTACTAGCGTAGGTGCTACATTTACTTTTTACACACATTTGTGGGCCGATAGTGACTCTTATGAGTGCTACATTCTGTCCCGGGGCCGATAGCGACTTAGATGAGCGCTACTTACTGCCCATAGCCGATAATGACTCGGATGAGCGCTACCTACTGCAACTCTTTATTTACTCTGCTGATCCTACAGCCCCTGCGTAGAACGTTGTCCTCAATGTGCATATCACATAGATGGTTAGGGACCCAGTTGTGTTATAGATTTATAGTGTTTACTTATGCAGTTATACATGGCATGTTCTTCCTGTATCTTATTACGTCCCTCTGAGGACCTAGTGATTTCTCCAGGTATTTTTTACGACTTTCTGCAGGTGCTCTAGCTAAGGCCATGACTTGCGCTCTATTCCGTCGTGATGATTGCTCTTGGACTCGTTATTTGCTTCGATTGACCAAATCAGTTATTTGTATATTTCTTTCTTATTTAAATTAGTTGGTAGTAGATTTGTCTTCGCCCAACGATTGTATACATGACAAACTCAAATTTGCTTTTATATCATTATTTATCTATGTGGATGAGATTTAGTATCTTGGCTTTCTACATTTACAGCTTATGTATACATACGAGCCTTTCATTTACTCGTATGTATACAGTTGGCATGATACATTTCTAGTCCTTCTAGTTTAGGACAGGGGTGTTACATGTTTTTGTGGTAGCCTATGTAGGTCGAGTTGTCGTTTCGGTTACATGACTGTACCGAATGAGCCTGCAATATAGGATTAGAGTCTAGGATCTCATCCACCTGCTTGACCCTCTTCCTTGACTAAATTTTTCGAATCACTTGTTCAACTTCATTGATCTACATCTTGCTTGAGCTCTTTCTACCGTAATCCTTATTTCCACACTTGATAGGAAGGTGACTACACTAATATATGCTCATAGGCCGACCACATGGCTAGAAGGATTACATTGACAACTAGTATGCATTGAGATCCTAATTGAGTATTAAAGATATGAGGATAAGAGGAACCATATTTTCAAGAAGTATGAACTTAGGGATTAGTTAATTCCAAGTTGGGTAGTAGCAACATTAATAACTTCGAAGGATTGTTAGAATTTTATCTACAAAATGATAGTGGAATTTATATACAATTGAGAAAGGAATTTGATTTGATTTTTGAGGGCCTTTGAAAAATATTTATGATTCATTTGATTATAGCTATACATCCTTGAAGAGATATAAAGTTAGTTGAAACGAATTTTTAAATTTAAATGCTGCTGTAAGATTTATGAGGGCTGTTGATAAAGCTTGGTTTTAAATTGGGTTGTATGGTTCCCAATTAATAAGTTCATAAATTTTTGAAGTAAGGTTATTAAGAATTTTGGTTAAAAATATTTTGAAGGATATATAATCAAATTGAGGATCTACTTTAAACTCTTGTATGAATTTCGATTGCTAACACCTATTTAAATTTTGAGTTAAGATTTGGATTAATGACAGAAGAAAAAAAATATATAGATTGGATTGTGACACCATAAAGATTTATTCAAGATTGATTAGAAATTTTGAAAATCTTAAGTTATGATTTTGATGTAACTAGATAAGATGGAAAGGTTAGTTTATGATACATTTTTAGGAAAAAAAAATTATGTTATGATAAAGGTTATCTTGAGGTTGATTAAAAGAATTTTAAATTTTAAGTTATGAGTATGATTGGCAGCTTAGAAAGATATTTTAGTAGATTATTTGGAGAATTATATTGTAAAGTTTTGAAGAAGTCAAAAATTTTATATTCAAATATGGATAGGCAACCAAGATAGATAAAGTAGTCCACATTAATTGCCATATCACTCATGACCATGATAGTTGTATATACTCAAGTGTAGTTGGTCATCTACCAAATCATATGGTTATGTTTCGATCTTGACTCACTCAACATTCCCTCAAATCTAGATTTTATCGTGACTTCTAACCATTTGAAACTTGAGAAATGATTAGATTGTTCCTTGATCATACTCCATCTAAGTGGCTATCATTTCTCTAGAAACCGTATTCCTAACTTATTTTACCTTGATCTACTAGTATCTGAATTATCTTTATTTTGTGCGTTAATCATTATCTCATGAACTCCCACTTTCTATTTTAAATTCTTTTGTGTCCTTTACCGTGACTTGGATATTTGGAGCACAATACTAGACTTTTTTATCCAACAAATTCTATATACAAGACCTAGACGAGCCCACCTTCATGTAGGTATATCATGTCCCACTAAAACACGTCTCCTTGTAGTCTATTTTTATGTTGCAACTTTCGAGTCGAAAAGGCTAACTACAACCATTACCATGCAACCGAACACTTTCCAACTACAGGTGGGAACTCAACCTAGACTCAATTCTTTCGACCCACTATATGATTGTGAATTACTTAATCCCTTAAATGCTTAACCTTGTATTTATCTTGATTACTTGATCCTTATCCTTTTTATTATCTTGATTTACTTAGACCCTATCATCCTTTACTTATTCATGCAAAAACTCACGACCCCTATTTAATATCCAACCCTTACCACGATCATTAAACCTAACCGCCTTCTCCTTTCAAATTGTTTTGCTTCACTATGACTCGTGCAAACCTTGTTTCCTTGGATACCCTTGTACGGAAGTGAAGATTTGATCATAATGCCCTTTGGTTAGACATGAGTTGGATGGAAAAATCCTATAAAGAAGATTGGTGGTTTAGTTAAATAAAACGATTTGGTGGTTACGAGTCATAAGTTAATTGTGCTATTTGATTAAGAGGTGATATTATGTTTTGGGAAGATCAAAGAATAGTATATTTGCGAGTGTAAAAAAAAAGGTTTGAGATTAATCCAAGGTTGAAATGAATTTTATGTTTGGTGCATAAGGGATAAAACTTTCTTTAGAGTGAGAACTAAGTGTAAACTTCCTAGAAGAGTTTGACTTTTTAAATTAATTAAATTTTTTGAAATTTCAAAGGGAATTAAAGCTTGAGGAAATATGCATGTTTATGTTGGAGAAAAAAAAGAAAAAAAAAGGGAGGTTAGAGATTCACCTAGTATTTACTTTTGAGGCGATTATGAACGACAAAGGCTATTTGGAAAAAAAAATGTATAGGAAATATAAACTTGGGGATAGAATTTTGAAAATCTTTTTTCGATGATTTAAGATTTGATCTTTCTATGATGGTTATGAATACAACTTTCGTGATGAAGATAGAAGTGAATTTTAATTGATTGAAGGATTATTATGAAGGACAAAATTTGATTTGAGGAAAAAAAATATTTTACGAAAAAAAAATTTTGATTGTTTTGGATTATGAAATTTGAAGAGACTGTATCAAGTTACTATTGATAAGATGATTCGAGATATGACGATGAAATTTTGAATCAAGAGTATCGAGCTAGTAAATTTTTTAGATTGGAAAATTGTTATGTTTTGTGAGCTTGCACGTCTTGGATAAATGATAGTCATTTTTTATTTAGATATTGATTGGGATGGCATGAGATATCTCCTAAACTATACCAAATTTTTTTATCTAGATTATTGTTGTTCAAATTGCTTGCTGGATTCCGTTTTTGAATCGTCGCTTAAATTTCTTATCGATAAACTCTCGTACCTATGATTTTACCATCTCGACTAATAGTATTGTTATAATCTAGTTTTACAAGCTCATTGATTTATCGAGCTTGTTCATGACTTATGTTATTGAGCGTGCTCACTAACATGTTGTCTAATCAGAACTGGTGCATGATGGTCTGATCAACCAAGTGCACTTTGGTTCGCTTTTACCTATTGTTCTACGTAGATGGGACATAATTAAAACTTGGCCTCTAGAATCCCATCCACAACTACCTTGACAATTCTTTTAAAATTATTCGATTGTCTTTGAACCACGTATTCGTAATATTGTCTTTGATCTTTATTGCTTTCACCTTCACCTATTTTGGGAGGACGAAGGCACTTATACTAGGATTCCCTCTAGCCGACCTATCACTTATGACCCTTGTCACTGAATTTACCTATATATTCATCTTAAACTCCTTTCCTCGGCCCTACATTTATTATCACCACTCAAGTTAGGAGTGAATCATTCTCGTGATCGAGCACTCAACCCTACCTATTCCTAAATTTCGAGAATGAAATTCTTGTAAGTTGGGTAGGATGTAAACCCCCTAAATTTCTATTATGATTTTTTTTTATAAATTTGGTAATAATTTCTTACTTTGTATTTTGTACGTCACATAGTCGTATTGTACGTCGCATATGAATTTGTCGTACAGAACGTCGCGTATGAGCTCATATTTTCGTATGGCTCGTCGAGTGCGAATATGTGCGAGGTACATATTTTGGTAAAAATAATTTATTTAGAAGCATGATTTTTCAAATTATAAAAAATAAATATTTTTAATTTCGTAAAGTTGTAAAATGCGTCATATTGAAATTTTCAATTCTTTATTTTACATCATGAAAGATTATATAAATAGTAATTTTGAAAACAAGGTTTTATGCCAATATTTATTGCATATGAGGTACGAAAATTTAAATTCATAAATATAATTCAGTTTTTGAAATTTATTTAATATTAATATTTTATTATTCGAAAAAGTATTTGAAAATATTATTTTCGTTTAAATTGAATTAAATGTGATAAAGCATATTTGAAAAGTATTATTTTTATTGACTTATATTTGAATAAGTTTTAAATCAAAGATGGTTTTAAACGATTTTAAATGGATTTGAATTTAATTATGAAATTATCTTATGGGCGTTTAAGCTACCCTAGTCCTTATCCTAATGGGATTCCCACCTCCTATATAAGGAGAGGTACTCCTCCAATTTCCACACCACAATCACATCGTGTATCGTGTCCGTGACAGCCAAATCTTATTCCAATTATTTACATTCATCCATCTCGTGTCGGGACACACCCCCGACACGACACACCCGATACCGCCGAACAATCCTAACCCTACTAACATCCACCGCCATCACCGACCCCCACCTGGCCACCACGGTCGACCTCGCAACGGCGCCATCCCAGCCACCTGTCGAAGCCCGTCTATCCTCAACACAGCCACCACCACTTCTTCCAGCCTCGCCATTACCGCCGAACCCACCTTCATCATCACCATCACCCCCACCATTGCCTTTCGGCGACCAAAGACTCCGGCCAAAACACAGACCCGGCCACGCCAACAACAACATCATCACCACTACTACCCGAAAACTCCATCGCCCTAACCACCACGGATATCCGACACCGCCATAAAACACCAGAAGGAAAACAGGAAGGAAAGTAAAACCCCAAAACCACCCTTACCTCCGGTCGTCGGCGCCGCTACCACTGCGACATCCTGGCGCCGTCGTGGCCGCCTCCATGCGAATATTAGTCGTCGTACCCCCGTGTTCCCCGCTCCAACCGGATCAGACGCGTACCACCAGCACCGACAGCATCCGGGTGAGCCCCTCCGCTTCTGCGCCGGCCACCGCGTGTTGACGACCAACCGTCTGTCTCCCTCGTGTGCGGAGATCTCGTCGCCGGCAGCAGCGGCTCGTGAGCCCGCGGATCCCGGCCTCCTCCAGCACCGGACGGAGACGCGGTCTCGCCGCCATGCTTCTCCGTCGAACCCGAGGTGAGCCCTTCTCCTTCCTCCCCTCTTTCTTCCTCACTTAAACCCTCTCCCTCTCTGTTACTTTTCCTAATTCCTTTCTCTTTTTTCTTTTCTTTTTTCTATGTAAAGGACTTTATGAATAACAGCAGAATAGCTGCTCTGGTAATTACTATAGAATTTGTCTTCTTCCTTTTCAAAAAAATATATATATAATAAGACATTTTGACTAATACTATATTTGACAAATACATGATACTTTATGTACTATCTATATTGTTATGATTTATTGATACTATTTTGATACTATTTCTAAGTACACGATGACAAAAATGTGTATATATACGGAGATATATATTTTAATTAGTCAAATAGTATTGATACTTTTAAAACATAATCTCTAAGATACTATATAAGCTATTAGGGCTAGCCTATCTATGCAATTTAAAAACTAAATTTCAAAACGTAAATTATAGTATTATTCATGATATTCTATAGCTTTTGGCTTACGACTATTATTTTGACATAAATAGGTTTTTCCCTTAAAATGAGTTTTTATGTGTTTTTAAATGATAGCTATAAATTATTTTTCTATTATTAAAAATGGTGTAATACTTCTCCGTAAATGCTCACTATGTGACAACCTTACTCGAGACAATTCGAATTCCCATTTTTCCTACGACTTCAGACCTCTACATGTCGACATGGCTATTGGACTAATTGGGACACGTCAGATCACCACACCAGGCGACACCCCAGGCAAGATACCTTGCCATATTTACTGTTTACATTTAGTTGCATTTTATTTCAGTTATTGTATCTATATTTTTTGTCTATTATTTTCTTCTTGCTTGTGGACCTAGAGTTAAGAGACTACCGTCAATAGTGTGCATGTCATTAACTTTATCACGAAGGTAACACGAGTTGTGTGTGAGTGGTGAGTAACATGTAGAGGTCACTTACGTTTTGGCTGATCCCACGTGCGTATGCATAGGAATAACTGTCAATAGATGCATGTTAGAAGACTTGATAGTTATTAGGTATAAAATAGTGTTGTGGAAGTGACACGTGTTGGTGTGTCGTGGTTATGATGCTTGTATAGTATCATTGGGGGAAGAGGACAGCTACTAGCGTAGGGGCTATATTTACTTTTTCAGACATTTGTGGGCCGACAGTGACTCTTATAAGCGCTACCTTCTGCCCCGGGGCCGATAGCGACTCAGATGAGCGCTACTTACTGCCCATGGCTGATAGTGACTCGGATGAGCGCTACCTACTGCCACTCTTTATTTACTCTACTGATCCTACAGCCCCTGCGTAGAACGTTGTCCTCAAAGTGCATATCACATAGATGGTTAGGGACCAAGTTGTGTTATATATTTATAGTGTTTACTTATGCAGTTATAAATGGCATATTCTTCATGTATCTTGTTACGTGCCTCTGAGGACTTGGTGATTTTTCTATGTATATTTTGTGACTTTCTGCAGGTGCTCCAGCTATGGCCATAACTTGCGCTCTATTACGTCGTGACGATTGCTCTTGGACTCATCATTTGCTTCGTTCGACCAAATCAGTTATTTGCATATTTCTTTCTTATTTAAATTAGTTGGTAGTAGATTTGTCTCTGCCCAACGATTGTATACATGACAAACTCAAAGTTGCTTTTATATCATTATTTATCTATGTGGATGAGATTTAGTGTCTTGGCTTTCTACATTTACAGCTTATGTATACATACGAGCCTTTCATTTACTCGTATGTATACAGCTGGCATGATACGTTTCTAGTCCTTCTAGTTTGGGACAGGGACGTTACATGTTTTTGTGGTGGCCCATGCAGGTCGAGTTGTCGTTTCGGTTACATGACTGTACCGAACGAGCCTGTAATATAGGATTAGAGTCTAGGATCTCATCCACCTGCTTGACCCTCTTCCTTGACTAAATTTTTTGAATCACTTGTTCAACTTCATTGATCTACATCTTGCTTGAGCTTTTTTCTACCGTAATCCTTATTTCCACACTTGATAGGAAGATGACTACACTAATATATGCTCATAGGTCGACCACATGGCTAGAAGGATTACATTGACAACTAGTATGCATTGAGATCCTAATTGAGTATTAAAGATATGAGGATAAGAGGGACCATATTTTCAAGAAGTATGAACTTAGGGATTAGTTAATTCCAAGTTGGGTAGTAGCAACATTAATAACTTCGAAGGATTGTTAGAATTTTATCTACAAAATGATAGTGGGATCTATATACAATTGAGAAAGGAAATTGATTTGGTTTTTAAGGGCCTTTGAAAAATATTTATGATTTATTTGATTATAGCTATACATCCTTGAAGAGATATAAAGTTAGTTGAAACAAATTTTTAAATTTAAATGCTGTTGTAAGATTTATGATTCATTTGATTATAGCTATACATCCCTCGATGTCCCAGGTCAGCCTAGCTTTTTGCTTCCAGAATTCGGTCTCCACTCTCAGACGGGATTTGAGGATGTCTTTGGTGAGATTCAGCGAGGCGCAAGCCTCAGCGGATCTGTCCGTGGCGAACAGGATCTCCGCTCTAGTGGCGTCGTCTTCTGCAGCTCTGATCTCCTGAAAATGTTGCCAAACGCAAGTTTGCTCCAAACGGTAAGAGCGTTTCTAGTGGCCTTGAGCTTCTTCGCCAATCTGATGAGGGGGTCGGGGTAGTCCGTGGAGTTCCAGGCGACAACGATGATGTTCTAGAATTGGTGGTGGTGTCTCCAGAATTTAAGGAATCTAAAGGCTTTCTTGATATGGTTGGGGTTATTGTTGATCTCAATGACGAGGGGAGAATGGTCGAATTCTGTATTATTAAGGTGGGAGAGATTGGTTATAAGGTTCATGTCGGACCACCGGTTATCGACAAGGGTCGATCCAGACGAGAGTATTGATGCTGAGCTCCTTCTTGCATGTTACACCAGGTGAAGGTGTTGCCGGAGAAGGAAAGGGGTTGCAATTTGGCCTGGAAGATGAAGGAGTTGAAGTCTTCCATGGCCGGTCGGTGGGGGGGCCGCCCTCCAGTTTTCTCTTCGGGGCTCGTGATCGAATTGAAATCTCCAATGCAGAGACAATGGAGGCTGTTGAGGGAGTTGTGGGTGTCCATAAGGACGGTCCAGAGTTGCCTCCGCTCAATGTAGTCGCAGCTGCCGTGAACTGTCGAGATTAGGGATCTGGAAGGGAGGGAAGGGTGCTTCACCCTGCATGAGAGCACCTGCTCATGATCGAGGATGGTACCAAATAAGAAATCATCGGAGAAGAGGATCCATATGTCATGGCAACCAGCAATAGCGTTCGGGAATCCGAGCTGAAGCTGGATGGATTTGAGTTTCCTCTGGAAGATTTTGGGTTCGATGATGACGAGAATGTCGATCCGGTGGGTTTTGGTGAGGGTAGTTAATCTCCTCATGGTGGGTTTATTGGCCAGCCCTCTGACATTCCAGGCTAGGATGTTAACCATCAGCAAGGATGCGATTGGGGGTGGGGTTGCTCTTGTTGGCGGACCGGGTGGTCATGACCGATGTCTCTAGAGCTTGTTTCTTTTTCTTCTTGCTTGACAGAGTTTTGGTGGCCTTAAAGGCAGGTGCGGATTTTTCCGTCGTTGTGCCTCTATTGTTCGGGCCTCTATGCCGGAGGCATCCTCTGAGTGGTGGGTTAGTTCTGTCTCAATCTCGGCCAGGGCGCTGAGGGGGTTATTATGATCCAGAAAGCCCGCTTCCTGGGCCTGTCGGATCCTGGCTTCATATTTGGAGTCTAGGGAATGCGTATCCACCACCGGGTTGGGGGAGGAGGGATGCGTGGATAAGGCCAGGGTGGGTACCACCCGGTTGACTTGGGAAGGCTCCATAGCGGCGGCAACAGTTGCGACGGCGCTCTCTCAATCAGCATCGAGCTGGGGCTCGACTGGGGTAGCGGCGATGAAGGGGTGGAGAGCCTTGGGCTTGTGGAGGTTGGTGATGTCGGTTGGTCGTTCTGCCTCTCCTACGGAGGGGGAAGGGTCGGTCGGCACCGAGGATGAAGTCTGCGCTAGACGATTCTGCTTTCTGTCTCTCTCAGCTGAGACGTCGCTGCCGGAGTAGAGTTGGGAGGTGTCGGGGGGGAGTCAGCCTGGTCGTCTGTCGCCTGAGGCAGACTGAGGATCTGAAACCTGTTGAGAAGATATATATATATATATATTCATTCATTCATTCAAGGTAATGCATCTACATACACACACACACACACACACACACACACACACATATATATAGCCCCCCCTCGTCGGCGTACTCTCGTCGTGGGGGTTCTCCTCTCTCCACACCCCCCACACCCCTCGGCGCCGCCCTAGGCGTCACCGCGCTCGTCACAGAAAAGTCCCTTCTTCGCCGGAGTCGACTGCCTCGCCCGACGAGCCTCCCCCCGTCTCGGCGCCCCCTCCCTCCGTCGCGCATCTCGCCACGCCGTCCCCCCTTCGGCAGCGCCCGTCTATCCCTCCCTGAAGTGGCCCCCTGCGCCCGCTATGAGCCCTTCGGCCCACCCCGGCGTTGCAGGAGAGGCCCTCCCTCCTCCCGCTCTGGCATCCTCGCTGGAGTGCGCCCTCGTCCTTTCCTCGACGTCGATAGTCACCCTCCTCCTCCCTGCGAGTTGCGAGCCTCCTTCGATGCACTCAGCCTCCCCCCTCCGGCGTTGGTCACGCTATCCTCGTCGTCCTCCCACGACGAGATCCCCGCTCTTCAGCATTCCCTACGCCGCATGCTGGCCCCTCGTCGGTGATATCCCAGCGCTCGCCCAGAGGTCGAGCCCCCTACTCCCTCCCCGGCGGTCTCGCCTCCCGCTTCCTCCCTCCATTCCCGGTGGTCTTGCCCCCCGCTCCCTTCCCCCTCCCTGTCACTTCCCATTCCCAGAATACGTATTTTTAGAATGCATGTATTGTTTAAATGTAAATATTTTATATTTATCATGTATTGCTCTGTATTTAAATTCCTTTAATTTTATGTTAATTAATTTCCTGCAATTTCATTTCTGCACTTTACTTTCTGCTTTTATACTCTGTTTTAGCTTTGCTATGGGTTCAGCTCAGATTGGTTTAATTATGTTGGTTCATCATGAACCGAAATAAACCCCCCTCCCCCTCCACCTACCACCACTCCTTCATTTAAAAGCCCCAAACCCTTTCTCTCTCTTTATTACTTCTTCTCATTTATCTTCTTCTTCCTCATAACTCTCCCACCAACCTAGGAGAGCAAGGCAAGTGCCAACTTGCTTCTTGATGGATCCCCATTATTATTGTTCCATCATCCTCCTTACTTGATTCTAAGCCTCTTTAGTACTTAGCATTTTTAATTTCCATGGCTGATTTGTTGTAGATCTAAGTTTGTTATATTTTTGGATTTATTAGGTTTTGATCTAGTAAACTTTGTTATCTTTAAGTTTTGATGGTTCCATGTTGTAGAGAATTTCGTTCTACCCAATTTTGACCTATGGAAGTCCATATTTGGGCTTGGGATGAAGGATTTATGGAGCTTGGAAGCAATGGCTTCCATGGTTCTCTTCCATGGTTCTGTTCTCAGAAATTTGGAGAAGAAGAACAGTCCCAGCCGCATTCCCACAGCGCATGAGTTTATTTATTTCCCAATCTCATTCCTCAGGTGCATGGATTATTTATTTTCCAATCTCATCTCACAGCCGCATTCCCACAGCGCATGAGTTTATTTATTTCCCAATCTCATTCCTTAGGCGCATGGATTATTTATTTCCCAATCTCATCTCACAGCCGCATTCCCACAGCGCATGAGTTTATTTATTTCCCAATCTCATTCCTCAGGCGCATGAATTATTTATTTTCCAATCTCATCTCACAGCCGCATTCCCACAGCGCATGAGTTTATTTATTTCCCAATCTTATTCCTCAGGCGCATGGATTATTTATTTCCCAATCTCATCTCACAGCCGCATTCCTCAGGCGCATGAGCTTATTTATTTCCCAATCATTCCTCAGGCGCATGAGCTTATTTATTTTCCAATCATTCCTCAGGCGCATGTGCTTATTTATTTCCCATTCATTTCCCACAGCTCATGAGATTATTTATTTCCCAATCATTTCCCACAGCGCATGAGATTATTTATTTCCCAATCTCATTCCTCAGGCGCATGATATTATTTATTTCCCAATCATTCCTCAGGCGCATGATATTATTTATTTTCCAATCATTTCCCTCAGGCGCATGATATTATTTATTTTCCAATCATTTCCCTCAGGCGCAGGATATTGTTTATTTCCCAATCTCATTCCTCAGGCGCATGATATTATTTATTTCCCAATTATTTTCCTCAGGCGCATGATATTATTTATTTCCCAATCTCATTCCTCAGGCGCATGATATTATTTATTTCCTAATCTCATTCCTCAGGCGCATGATATTATTTATTTCCCAATCTCATTCCTCAGGCGCATGATATTATTTATTTCCCAATCATTCCCCAAGCGTATGAGATTATTTATTTCCCAATCATTATTTATTTCCCAAACATTCTCCATAGCGCATGAGATTTATTTATTTCCCAATCATTTCCCACAGCGCATGAGATTATTTATTTTCCAATCATTATTTATTTCCCAATGTTTATTTCCCGAATTTGGCATTAATTAACATTGATTGTTATCTTGATTAATTATTGATCATGCGTTCCTAGATGGAACTAAGAGACTGGCTAGTCGTCTTATTGAATTAAATGGAATAAGACACGTTCATATTAAGTATGAACTACTATAATCGATTGGCCGATTCCCGAATATTGACATACAGGCACACATGCAGACTTCAATTTATTTATTTATTTATTTTACTATAAAAGAAGCATGTGTACTTTATGGTCAAGGCATGATTGTTCCGTGGTTAGTTTGGATTGTTGCATTACGCTATGTAAGACCTACAACCTAACCGCACGGGCATCGTTGTAGAGTTGTGCATATCGTACCCCGTACGAAAGTACTCATTCCGAATGACCATGATCCACGGCATGGGATTTCACTCAACGTAGAGACTATTAAGTTAAATAAAAATAATGATTGCATGGAGAGAATGGATTCCCGAGTTCTTACATGGCAGCCCTCTTGGGACTAGTAGTGCCCGACAGGCCGGCTGGTCCCCACAGATACTGCAAACCTGCCACACGGGCATGGAGCGGTATCTGGTTATACTATTTATTGTATATTGTATATTGATGACGGGCGTCCTGGTGGGACTCGTCTAATTCATGATTGGCGCAATTGATTGATTGGATCGACTAGCCTTGCTTGTCCATAGTAAGAACTGAGAAATCTTTATTGCATAATTCCAGGATAACTTGGAACTCATAGTAGTAAGCCGTAGGAGTTGGATGGTCGTTTAAGTTGATTTGTTTGTGTACTGTACCTACTCTGTTACCTAACTGAGATGATCAGAGCATCAGGACATGACGGGCCAACTTCTGTCCTTGTTTGGTTGGGAGGTTGGTTCGAAGTGTCGTGATGTTATGTGAATCCCAGTAGCAAGCAGAGGTCTATTATTATATTTTCTCTTATTTACTGGTTTAATGTCTCATATCGTGCTTCCTTGCGGTACTTGCTATTAGAGGTCTAACCTCTCTGGTTTTGCATAGCCAAATTTAGAGCCGGTTCCCGAGGACTCAGCTTACTTCTACCTCCAAGATGGTCAATACTAGAGGAATGACCGCAGGAGGACTCGAGTGGGTTCCTTACTTTCCCGCTCATTTTGTTACTTACTTTATATTTTGCCGTTTGGCACCGACATGTTAGTCGGATTATCTTGCACTTACTTTTACATAATTGTAATTAAGTCAGACTGCAGCTGATAACAATTGTGTATATGTTGCTATATCATCTGGCTATATTTTGTAAAGCCAGATCTCAAGAACATTTTGACTAAGCGTTTGGGACGCCTTATTGCTTATTCTTAAATGTTCTCTATTATTGCTTCTTGTTTGAATGATTGAGATAATAGATGTGAAGTGACCATAGCGAGACTTTCATGTAGTATACACCCCCTCGTCTTTTAGACAGCATTGATCGTATTATACGGTATTCATCTACCCGTAATACGTAGCTGGCTGAGTCATTCCCCCGCTCTCCAGTATTCTGGTTCTGGGGCGTGACAAGGTTTTAGTGGTGGACGCCATGCAGGTCTGATTTCAGACTTGTGGGGTGTTTTGATTTATAGGATGTCTCAATCACACGTGTTCCCCCTTGATCTCATGATTCATTATTCTCAACCCTTGCTTGACATTCCGGTATCCTTTGACTTCATTGATCCTTCATGTCCGGTTGTTTGATTGTTCTCTTGTCCCTTTTCTTAGGGGCACTTCGTCCGCATCGGTCAGAGCTGGACAACAGCAGAGCAACATGGACAACCTGACCCTGTTGGTCAGCAACAAGGGCCAGTCTCACCTCAGGAGGCTGCCCAGGAAGAAGTGATAGTGGAAGCAGCAGCTGGATCGCAGTATCCGGATGTTCCACCACCACCAACAGTTCCACCTACCCAAGTGGACACACCAGCCCTTCTGGAGATCATGAGAGGGATGATGGCTACTCAGCAACATCAGATGTTAGCCCAGCAGCGTATGCACGCTCAGTTACAAGAGCAGAATGTACTACTTAACCAAGGATTACAGACAGCTTTGGAAAGAGGGGCAAGGACGGATTCAGGAGCGTCAGCCAGGTTTTGTAAGTTCAACCCCCGTCGTTTCGAGGGCACGGAAGATGCCATCTCAGCAGATGCATGGCTTAAGGATATTGAGGCTATTCTGACAGCAGCTAAGGTGCCGGCAGAAGAACGTGTGGATCAAGTGAAGTTGTTACTTCAGGATCTCGCACGTGATTGGTGAAAATCAGAGGAGGTAGGCATCAGACGTCCTGTGGCTTGGGACGATTTTACAGCAAGATTTAAGACAAAGTACTATGGAGTTGTGGCGCAGTTTGAGCTACAACAGAAGTTTATCAACCTCAAGCAGGCCGGCAAGACTGTAGATGCTTATGCAGCAGAGTTCTGCAGATTGAGTAGGTTCGCCCCAGAGATGGTAGCAACAGAGAGCCAGAGGGCTATGAGGTTCCAGCAAGGGTTTGATCTTGAGCTCTTGCAATTGATAGAGGGGCACAATTACCAGACTTTTGATGAAGTATTGACGGCAACTCGAAGGCATGAGATCACCATTCAGAGAATCATGGCGAGGACTGGAGGTCAGAAGAGATCCCACAGTCAGATTGAAGAAGGAGGGGGAGCAGCGCCCAGAACAACAGCACCATCCCTTGGCATTCGCATCCACGATGTGGCAATGCGAGGGCCAGCACCACCACCCAGGCAGCAGCAACAGCAACAGAGGAAGAACCAGCAACCCCCAGCGGGCTGCCCTTATTGCGAGAAGATAGGGCACACTAGAGATGTGTGTCGGACATTGAACAGACTGTGTTTGATATGTGGAAATCCAGATCATCGGGTTACCACATGTTCCATGAATTCGAAGTCAGGAGGACCAGTACAGCAGTTTCCTGCTCTGCCAGCACCGGGGGCAGGGCAGTATCGAGGACCCGCAGTGGCAGTGAGACCATTGGCCCAGCGTCCGTTAATGCCACAAGCTCAGATGTTTCGGCAGCAGGGATCGCTGATGCAGCAACACCAGCATAGACCACCCTAGCATCACCAAGGCAGGGGCCAGCGACAGCACCAGGCTAGGCCGCAGCATGGGAACCAGCAAGGAGGTCGAGGGCAGGCATTCACTCTGTCCTTGGAAGAGGCATTGGCATCAGGAGATGTTGTGGCAGGTAACATTCTCGTCGCCTCTTATCCCGCAGTAGCATTGTTTGATTCGGGAGCATCGCACTCATTTATATCTGCACAATTTGCAACACGGCTAGGAATAGAATTCGAGGCATTGCCAGGGAGGTTAAATATACTCACTGGTAATGGGCTCGTAGGAGTTAGTAGAGTTATTCTAGCATGTGGCGTTGTAGTTTGCGTGCATTCCTTACCCGCCCGGTTGATAGAATTTCCTGTTGGAAATTTCGACGTTATCTTAGGCATGGACTGGCTGAAAGACAGTCATGCAACGATAGATTGTCGTAGAGGGAGTGTATCTTTTGATATCCCAGGCATGAAGAGATTCACCTTAGTCAGAACAGAGGCAACTCAACAAGAGCAGGAAGTAATAACGACAATGGAAGAAGTTCAAGTTCCGAAGGTAGTTGAAGAGTTTCTAGACGTATTTCCTGAAGAACTTCCAGGTCAGCCACCAGTTAGAGATATTGAGTTCAGCATAGAATTGGCACCTGGAACTAAACTGATATCAGATCGAGTTTACAGAATGGCGGATTCAGAGCAAGCCAAGGTATATCAGCACATAGAGGAACTGAAGGAGAAGAAGTTCATTCAAGCTAGCGCGTCACCATGGGCAGCACCAGTAGTACTTGTGGGAAAGAAGGATGGGTCGTCCAGACTGTGCATTGATTACAGGGAGCTTAACGCGGCAACAGTGAAGAACAAGTACCCACTACCCAGGATCGACGACTTATTTGATCAGTTGAGCAAAGCTAGAGTTTTCTCCAAGATAGATCTTCGTTCAGGGTATCATCAAGTGAGGGTTCGGAAGGAGGACATTCCCAAGACAGCATTCAGGTTGAAGTATGCGCATTATGAATTCTTAGTAATGCCGTTTGGTTTGACCAATGCTCCAGCTATATTTATGGATTTGATGAATCGCATCTTTATGCCGTACTTGGATCAATTTGTCGTTGTGTTTTTCGATGACATTCTTGTATATTCTGCCAGAGAAGAGGAGCATGAAGACCACCTCCGGAAGTTGTTACAGGTTCTGAGAGAGAACCAGTTGTATGCCAAGCTCAGCAAATGTGAGTTTTGGTCGGATCACATTTCGTTTTTGGGTCATATCATATCAGGAGCTGGAGTAGCAGTGGATCCCAAGAAGGTAGAAGCAGTAGAGAGTTGGCCAGTACCCAAGACCGTAGCTGATGTACGGAGTTTCTTGGGATTGGCAGGATATTACAGAAGGTTTGTATCAGATTTTGCAAGACTTTCAGCACCCATGACCCGATTGACACGGAAGGATGTACCATTCGTCTGGTCGGCAGAATGCCAGATATCATTTGAGAATCTGAAGCAGAAGTTGATATCAGCGCCTATTCTTACATTGCCAGTTGGACCCGGAGGTTTTACCGTTTATTGTGATGCGTCAGGTAAAGGACTTGGATGTGTCCTCATGCAGCATGGGAAGGTGATAGCATACGCATCTAGGCAACTTCGAGACCACGAGAAGAATTATCCAACTCATGATTTGGAGTTGGCGACAGTAGTATTTGCTTTGAAGCTATGGAGGCATTACTTATATGGTGATCGAGTGGACATGTACACAGACCACAAAAGTCTGAAGTACATTTTTACTCAGAAGGAACTGAACATGAGGCAGAGAAAATGGTTGGAGTTGATTAAGGATTACGACGTTGAGCTTCAGTATCATCCAGGCAAGGCTAATGTGGTAGCAGATGCTCTCAGCAGGAGAGGCGGCGCGTTTATGTTAACAACACAGAGGCATATCTTAGGAGACCTTCAGGAGATGGGCATCGAGGTTATACTTCCTAGTGATGTAGGAGTTCTGGCGAGTCTACAAGTTCAATCTGACTTGGTAGACAGGATCAAGGCAACTCAGGCGCAGGACCCAAGGATTCAGAAGCTTAGGGCAGAATGTGAGTCAGGACTCAGGAAGGAGATGAGAATTCATAAAGATGGTACACTTAGGTTCGGCTCACGTCTATGTGTGCCTAGTGGAGATATCAGACAGGAGGTTATGACAGAAGCACACAGTTCTCAGTATTCTGTACACCCTGGAGGGACCAAGATGTACCAAGATATCAAGCAGTACTTCTGGTGGAATGGGATGAAGAGGGAGATAGCTAGATTTGTTTCCCGTTGCTTGGTATGTCAGCAAGTGAAGGCAGAACAGCAGAGGCCAGCTGGGTTATTGCAACCGCTTCCTATCCCGGAATGGAAGTGGGAACACATCACAATGGACTTTGTGACCGGTTTACCGAGATCACCAAGTGGTAAGGATGCTATTTGGGTGATAGTAGATCGGCTTACAAAGGTGGCACACTTTCTTCCTTTCAGAGTAGGACAATCTACGGAGAAGTTGGCAGAAATGTATATGCAACAGATAGTCAGGCAGCATGGAGTCCCTGTCAGTATTGTGTCAGACAGAGATACCTATTTTACATCACATTTTTGGAAGAGCTTACATCATAGCTTGGGTACCAAGTTAAGATTTAGCACGGCTTACCATCCCCAGACGGACGGGCAATCAGAAAGAACAATTCAGACCCTAGAAGATATGTTGCGAGCTTACACCCTAGATTTTGGAGGATCTTGGGAGAGCCACCTGCACTTGGTCGAATTCTCATACAACAACAGTTATCAAGCCAGTATCCAGATGGCGCCATTTAAAGCACTATATGGTAAGAAGTGTAGGTCGCCACTAGCATGGAACGATATCGGGGAGAGGAAGATGCTAGGCCCGGAAATGATTGTCCAGACAGTTGAATTAGTCAAAGGAATTAGAGAGCGACTTCGAGTTGCACAGGATCGGCATCGTCATTGGGCGGACCAGCAACGTAGGCCGCTAGAGTTTTCTGTTGGGGACCACGTGTTCTTGCGGATCTCACCTACCCGTAGGGTCATTAGGTTTGGCGTTCGCGGGAAGTTGAGTCCGCGGTACGTGGGCCCATTTGTTATTCTTGAGAGGATAGGCGATGTTGCTTATCGTTTATCCCTTCCACCTTCGTTACGAGAGGTGCATGATGTATTTCATGTATCTCAGTTGCGAAGGTATGTATCAGACCCAAGCCATATTCTTGATCATTCTGAGCTGGTTGTTGGTACCAACCTGTCTTACGAGGAACAGCTTGTGTCTATTTTGGACCGAAGAGAGAAGATACTCAAGAACCGAACAATTAGCCTTGTCCGGGTTGCTTGGGGTCATCACTCTTTAGGGGAGTCAACGTGGGAATGTGAGGATGATATCCGATCACGGTATCCGCACCTGTTTGACTCACAAGGTATATCTCTTTCTGTATACCTTGATTGTCTTAACTCCTCATGTTTGCCACCTTACGAGTAGAATTGCTTGGTATCGTAGAATGTTCAACATAGATATGTTACTTGTTATTATCATTGTAGAATGATTGCTTACTCAATTGTTTATACTTAGATTAGTTTAGCTTCGATATTTCTATCATGCTTGGATCTGAAATTCCGAGGACGAAATTTTTCTAAGGAGGGTAGAGATGTCACTTCCCATTCCCAGAATACGTATTTTTAGAATGCATGTACTGTTTAAATATAAATATTTTATATTTATCATGTATTGCTCTGTATTTAAATTCCTTTAATTTTATGTTAATTAATTTCCTGCAATTTCATTTCTGTACTTTACTTTCTGCTTTTATACTCTGCTTTAGCTTTGCTATGGGTTCAGCTCAGATTGGTTTAATTATGTTGGTTCATCATGAACCGAAATAAACCCCCCTCCACCTACCACCACTCCTTCATTTAAAAGCCCCAAACCCTTTCTCTCTCTTCATTACTTCTTCTCATTTATCTTCTTCTTCCTCATAACTCTCCCACCAACCTAGGAGAGCAAGGCAAGTGCCAACTTGCTTCTTGATGGATCCCCATTATTATTGTTCCATCATCCTCCTTACTTGATTCTAAGCCTCTTTAGTACTTAGCATTTTCAATTTCCATGGCTGATTTGTTGTAGATCTAAGTTTGTTATATTTTTGGATTTCTTAGGTTTTGATCTAGTAAACTTTGTTATCTTCAAGTTTTGATGGTTCCATGTTGTAGAGAATTTTGTTCTACCCAATTTTGACCTATGGAAGTCTATATTTGGGCTTGGGATGAAGGATTTATGGAGCTTGGAAGCAATGGCTTCCATGGTTCTATTCCATGGTTCTGTTCTCAGAAATTTGGAGAAGAAGAACAGTCCCAGCCGCATTCCCACAGCGCATGAGTTTATTTATTTCCCAATCTCATTCCTCAGGCGCATGGATTATTTATTTCCCAATCTCATCTCACGGTCGCATTCCCACAGCGCATGAGTTTATTTATTTTCCAATCTCATTCCTTAGGCGCATGGATTATTTATTTCCCAATCTCATCTCACAGTCGCATTCCCACAGCGCATGAGTTTATTTATTTCCCAATTTCATTCCTCAGGCGCATGGATTATTTATTTCCCAATCTCATCTCACAGCCGCATTCCCACAGCGAATGAGTTTATTTATTTTCCAATCTCATTCCTCAGGCGCATGGATTATTTATTTCCCAATCTCATCTCACAGCCGCATTCCTCAGGCGCATGAGCTTATTTATTTCCCAATCATTCCTCAGGCGCATGAGCTTATTTATTTCCCAATCATTCCTCAGGCGCATGAGCTTATTTATTTCCCATTCATTTCCTACAGCTCATGAGATTATTTATTTCCCAATCATGTTCCACAGCGCATGAGATTATTTATTTCTCAATCTCATTCCTCAGGTGCATGATATTATTTATTTCCCAATCATTCCTCAGGCGCATGATATTATTTATTTCCCAATCATTTCCCTCAGGCGCATGATATTATTTATTTTTCAATCATTTCCCTCAGGCGCATGATATTGTTTATTTTCCAATCTCATTCTTCAGGCGCATGATATTATTTATTTTCCAATCATTTCCCTCAGGCGCATGATATTATTTATTTCCCAATCTCATTCCTCAGGCGCATGATATTATTTATTTCCCAATCTTATTCCTCAGGCGCATGATATTATTTATTTCCCAATCATTCCCCAGGCACATGAGATTATTTATTTCCCAATCATTATTTATTTCCCAAACATTCTCTACAGCGCATGAGATTTATTTATTTCCCAATCATTTTCCACAGCGCATGAGATTATTTATTTCCCAATCATTATTTATTTCCCAATGTTTATTTCCCGAATTTGGCATTAATTAACATTGATTGTTATCTTGATTAATTATTGATCATGCGTTCCTAGATGGAACTAAGAGACTGGCTAGTCGTCTTATTGAATTAAATGGAATAAGACACGTTCATATTAAGTATGAACTACTATAATCGATTGGCCGATTCCCGAATATTGACATACAGGCACACATGCAGACTTCAATTTATTTATTTATTTATTTTACTATAAAAGAAGCATGTGTACTTTATGGTCAAGGCATGATTGTTCCGTAGTTAGTTTGGATTGTTGCATTACGCTATGTAAGACCTACAACCTAACCGTACGGGCATCGTTGTAGAGTTGTGCATATCGTACCCCGTACGAAAGTACTCATTCCGAATGACCATGATCCACGGCATGGGATTTCACTCAACGTAGAGACTATTAAGTTAAATAAAAATAATGATTGCATGGAGAGAATGGATTCCCGAGTTCTTACATGGCAGCCCTCTTGGGACTAGTAGTGCCCGACAGGCCGGCTGGTCCCCACAGATACTGCAAACCTGCCACACGGGCATGGAGCGGTATCTGGTTATACTATTTATTGTATATTGTATATTGATGACGGGCGTCTTGCTGGGACTCGTCTAATTCATGATTGGCGCAATTGATTGATTGGATCGACTAGCCTTGCTTGTCCATAGTAAGAACTGAGAAATCTTTATTGCATAATTCCAGGATAACTTGGAACTCACAGTAGTAAGCCGTAGGAGTTGGATGGCCGTTTAAGTTGATTTGTTTGTGTACTGTACCTACTCTGTTACCTAACTGAGATGATCAGAGCATCAGGACATGACGGGCCAACTTCTGTCCTTGTTTGGTTGGGAGGTTGGTTCGAAGTGTCGTGATGTTATGTGAATCCCAGTAGCAAGCAGATGTCTATTATTATATTCTCTTATTTACTGGTTTAATGTCTCATATCGTGCTTCCTTGCGGTACTTGCTATTAGAGGTCTAACCTCTCTGGTTTTGCATGGCCAGATTTAGAGCCGGTTCCCGAGGACTCAGCTTACTTCTACCTCCAAGATGGTCAATACTAGAGGAATGACCGCAGGAGGACTCAAGTGGGTTCCTTACTTCCCCGCTCGTTTTGTTACTTACTTTATATTTTGCCGTTTGGCACCGACATGTTAGTCGGATTGTCTTGCACTTACTTTTACATAATTGTAATTAAGTCAGACTGCAGTTGATAACAATTGTGTATATGTTGCTATATCATCTGGCTATATTTTGTAAAGCCAGATCTCAAGAACATTTTGACTAAGCGTTTGGGACGCCTTATTGCTTATTCTTAAATGTTCTCTATTATTGCTTCTTATTTGAATGATTGAGACAATAGATGTGAAGTGACCATAGCGAGACTTTCATGTAGTATACACCTCCTCGTCTTTTAGACAGCATTGATCGTATTATACGGTATTCATCTACCCGTAATACGTAGCTGGCTGAGTCATTCCCCCGCTCTCCAGTATTCTGGTTCTGGGGTGTGACACTCCCTCCTCCCGGAGGTCGAGCCCCAGCCCTCCCCCCTCCTCCCCCTCGGATCCCTACCCCCTCCTCCTCCTCGGGTCACCACCCCCCTCCGGGCTAGACCACCCGCCGGAGCCCTCGTCCCCCTCTCGACCTCCTCCACCGGAGCCCCGACTTCCAGTTGCACGCGAGGGGGGACCGAGGCACATCGGACAGTGTGCCCCCACCTTCGAGCAGCGTGCCCCTCTAGGGCTGCGAGCCCTCACCCCCCTATCGGGCTGCGTGCCCATTCCTGTTCAGGCCGAGCGGCCCTACGTCTTTTCGAATTTAGGTTTTTGATTTTTTGAAAAATTTTGAAATTTTGAAATGTTTCGAATCACGGCTGTGTTTCAAAATTTGGGTTCTCTGAAATTTCAGCATTTCTACTTTTTCCATTTTGTACCTTGTTCAACAGGGCCCTTTAGTATTTTGTTGGCCATGTCCCTGTCTGTATTGCTCTTTTTGAGCCCCTCTTAGTCTTCAATAAAATGCCTTGTTCGTAAAAATATACATATATATATAGACACACACACACACACACACACACATATATATATATATATATATATATATATATATATATATATATATATATAAGGCAAAAAGGGGATATATATATATATATATATATATACATATATGATAGAAATATTTGAAAGTAAAATTAGAGACTATGACCCACAAGTCCAGAATCTTAGTAACTTCATATAAACTCAGAAAATATGAATTAAATCTCAGAAATTTGAAATATGAAAAAACAACTCAAATTTATATATAAATCGAAACCGAAAATCCAACTCAATGCCCAAAATGCAATATACACAACTAGAACTCACGAAACTTGGCAAACTCGAAGGTTTCTATGTGCATGACGTGCTCGAGTACTCACGGGGTCGAACCTGTGTTCGTATCGTGTCCACGGAGCGCGTATCGAAAAACTGAACTCGCGTGTCGTGCACGTGCGTTTCGCCCGATTGGACGCCGCACACAACACGAGAAGCCTCGTGCTCGTGCACATAGCTAGGTAGGGTCCCAGGGTAGGTCTAGGACATGCTGACATGACACCATGTCACGTCTATGCGACACAGCGACACGCGAACCCCCGTGCGGCCTGCGCATGCGCGCGTGCGTGCGTGCCCCTGGGCGCATGTCTAGCCTCGTGGCTCGTAATTTGAGCCACGCCGCGACTCTAGATCGATTCCCTGGGTAGTCTAGGTATAGGGCTTCATGCTCGTGCTCCTGGAACGGGTCCTCGACGTGCCGTGTCCGCGTACGAATGCTGTGTCAGCGGCACTTTTCTGTCGCGTGCACAGTGCGGGCTAAACAGTGCACGCGAGATTTCTTCGCGCATGCTTCACGAAACGACATGAAATTTTATGGGCATGCGGGCAGAGGTTGTCCCCATGTGCTCATAAATTTTACGCAAAATAGAGCCCTGTGCGTCGAGTTACGACGCTCGTACAGCAGGGCATGCACGGGGCCGTGCACGGGCCTCGTGCACGCGTGTCCGTGTCCGATTCGGACGCTGAAATAATGTCAATTTCTGATCCGTCTTCACGAAAGTTGTTAAAAATAATATTAGCAAGGAATTCGTGAAAATAGAATCGAAAAATAACACTTCTTAGTTCTTAGTGGCATTTTGTCGAACACGTGTTCCATAGGACCGACATGTGTCCGATACGGCTATCAAATGAAATCACAAACCTACCAAACTTCATGCACAAGTCTGGGGTACCTATATGGATGCATCTACGAAGAAAAAAAATGGAATTAACAGGTGTTTATAGAGATTTACCTATTGAGTGTCAAAACTCAATGAAACGAGCCTCCAAAACACGTCGATGCCGCTTTTCTCCAGTCAAACGCCTCCGATCCCTCGCTAGCAAGTCTCCAGCAGGTTCCTCTCCTCCCAATGGTCGCAACGCACTTCGTTTGGAAGGATTTAGTTGAGAAACGAGAGAATGGGGCCTTTGGAAGAGAAAGGAAAAAAGTAGGGTTTTTGAATTGTGAAGGAGATTAGTTTTCTACACAAGGAGAAGGGGGGCTGCTGTGTTGGCCGGCCATGCATGGGGGTGTGTTAGGGTTAGGGTTTAGTCATGGGCCAAGCACTCTTAAGTTGCTACAAAGGCCCAATGACAAAAGGCTTTAAAGGCTTATAAAAATGACTTAAAAATCATTAAATAATTCTTAAAAAAATAGGAAATAATTCTAAAATAAATCTAAAAGCCAATAATAAATCTAATTACATTATTAGGCTTCTAATCAAGGTTGACTAAGGTTATACCACCCTCTACCACCCGAAACATCAATCAAAGCTACACAACAATCAATAAAAATTCAAATAATGCACAATGACTAAAATACCCCTAATTAGAAAAAGTGAGTGTGACAGGTAATTAGGTTTCTAATGTCATGGTTAGTCTCTAATCATGGTTAGCTAAGGTTAAATCGACTACTAACACAACACCAATAAAAATATTATAAATTAATCCAAAAAATAAATAAAATCACATAATTACCAAAATATCCTTATTTTAGAAAAGTGGTGGTTACAAATATACCCTCCTTAAAATAATTTTGCCCTCGAAATTAAAGTGGTCGTACTCCTTCTAGGTCAAACCCCCAACAATCATGGTCTTAAGAAAACTTATCTAAATCATGCAGTTGGAAAGATATCATACAGGGTTATGGCAGGTAATATCAGTCTGAGGTCCCATCATCTAGCCATTATAGTCATACTAGATCAAAAGTAGTCATAAGGTATCAAAACATACAAACAATATGGTAGGGTACAGTAATCATCAAGACAAGATAAGATATAGGTCAAGAACTCACCTCTACTAGGTCTGGTAGCTGGAACTCTCTCCTGGGGATAGGCCTCGACTAGGGGCAGGTACAGTAGGACAGTCTCGTATCTTGTGTGCAGCTGACCCACAAAATAGTCACAATCCTAGTCACTTTCTACAGTCCTTCCATACGTGCACAGGCTTTTTACAGAAGGCACAGGTAGGCACTCGCTCAAATGGCCTCTGCTGGACATGAATCTGAACTGGATAGGCTGGTCTAGGCTGGAAGTCGGGGTACTCCTGAGGCTCTGGGTATATACTGCTCCTCGCCCTCTTGGGGCTAGGGTCTCCCCTCGAATGCATGTATTTCCACAACAGCTGGATACTGAGGCTCTGCTCTCTCATAAGCTCAGCCTGAAGTCTCTGTACCTCCCACACATCCTGAAGAAGTCTATAAATCTGAGCTCCATCAGGAATGGCATGGGGTACCACTCCAGGAGGCAAAGGGAGGCCTTTAGTCTCCGGCTGAACTGTAGCCCTCTCCTGAAGGATAGGAGATGGAGGAAAACTCTCCGATGAGGCTGCTAACACCTCATGAGCAATGGAAGGGGGAAGTACAATCTCGGTCTCATCCGGAACTGCAGCTGTGTACTAGGGACAGACTGGTCATGGGTGCCATACTAGAAAAAGATAAGGAAAATAATAAATCATCGGCTGTAAGGCAGTCTATCATCCTACATGAAAATTGGTAATTATCAAAAAATAACTAGGAATTAACTATATTGGGTTACTATTTTAAAGATGATCAAAATCGAAAGTTTAAAGCACGACTGTCAATAGCATTGAAATCCAATCACGATATACATATAAAAAGAAATTTAGTCTCGACACGATCTAAGTTGATCAATCTCTGGGTAAATCAAGATTTGTACAAGATGGGGAACAAGGTCATCAAAGTCTGAGCATGAGCATCCAAGGATGGAGATCTAGTCACAATTAAATTTAATTGAGTATGACCCAAGATATTAATATGATAAGGAAAGGTGACCAAAGTCGATTGGTCGTGATCAAGGGAGTTAGGATTCAATGATATTGAAAACATTTTAATGGATAATTCAAAGATATAGAATAAGTCAATTTCCTCATTTTGATAGGGAAAACAAAAGACAACGTTTCATAGGGAAGTCAAGTTAATCATCTCTCTCTGATACCATCAAGCTTATCTAATCATCATTTGCCAATCATATCTTTATCTCATAAGTTCAATTATGAAAATCAACCTTTATATGACTACCACCAAGAATTTATACCCTTTTTATATGAAGATTGGACCTTGTCATGATCATCATAGGCTCAATTCCTAAATTCCAAAACATTACTCATGAAACATACCATTTTATTTATTAGCACTCAATACTAACCACTTAATCATCTTTAAATCCAAATTCTTCCACATTGTCCTAAATTAGATCTGAAACCTCTAAATCAAGTTTTATGAAATCCTTGAACTTGTTCAAATTACTCTCCTCGTGTTATTCAATCTAAAACCAGTAGGCCTTACAAAAACTTATTTTCCATTAAAATCAACCTTCATATTTTCCTCAACGTACACCCTCAAATATTATTCTCCTTAAATTTAAAATTTCTCAAAAAATCTCTATATTTTCTATAACTCAAAAATCCTTGTGTTCTTTCTGTTTTTAGCCATTTTCTTGCAATATCTTATTCAATTTCGTATTTCCATCGAATACAGTTAAAATCTCTTCTCCATTACTAAATCCCTAAATTTAACATCATAGCCTTAAATTAAATGTCTCAAGAATCAATAACCAAAAATTATCCAAGTCTTCAAACTATGTCGACCTCGAATATCCTCGTCAGCTAGGAAATGTATCTATAAATTATTTATATCCAATATTTCTCTGTGTGTGATTGTTCCTAAATTGATAATATAAATCTATTGATTTCATTCTCACTTTTTACCACACCTCTATCTCAAATTCTATATCAAGGTCCATCATATTATATTCTTACCTAGATTTTCATGAGATAGCAAATTACGTCCTTTCCAAGCTAGATGATTTACGTCACTTTCTCGACCTTTCCAAGGTAAAAAGGTATGGAGATTCAAGATTTCAAAGTATAGATGACAGAATTAGATACGAGATAGGTGATTGATGTAATTAAGACGGAGTTAACTAAGATAAAGAAAAAA